>CAAKHD010002763.1:183420-323447 GCA_901007705.1 Fistularia tabacaria | reverse complement strand
ACGTGTGCTCTTCCGATCTCTTGCAAATTTGAGGAGTATATGCTTGTGGGTTGAAAGCTCTGGCTCTGTTTCACGTATTTTTGCTCTGAGGATTCCAATTATTTTTTTGTGCTGACAGGTCATTTCCTTTACAGATAGAAACACTGAATCATCCTTAAGACTCCAGCATTCTGGTCCAAGAGAGAAAGCAAATAATCTCAGCCCACTGTCTACAGATTGCAGTCAGTTAATTCAATAGAAGGTTTTGGATCCCTTCTCTTATCAATCACTCACTCTAAAGACATTCAAATTGTTTGTTTTAATATTTCTTTATTTCGGCAAAAAGCTCCGTTAGCACTTCTTTGTGCATTGGTTTAAATGCTGTGGCTGTACTGACAATGATTTGCTGAATAAATGGGGTACTACATGAAAAATAAAATATCTATTTTATTGACATTTACCTTTGTTGGGCAATGTAGAGCATTCAAATTGCTTGTTTTAAGGTTTCTTTATTTTTGCCAATAAGATCCTGTTAGCGCTTCCTTTGTGCATTGGTTTAAATGCTGTAGCTGCATTGAAAGTGATTGGCTGAGAAAATAGGGGTACTACATGAATAATATGATATATATACCTGTATCGAGCAATGCAGAGCCGGACCTTCCCTGTGAATTTAGGTTTAGACCTGGTTGTTGAACTGAGGTCTTTGTCCATCTACATGAGGAAAAAAAACACGAAACACTGACTTTTTTTTTCTCCTGATAATGGTCATGTTCTTTTTTTTATCACAATTTTACATTCATGGGGCTTTTCCTCATAGAGGAAAAGGAAGAAGCAATTAAAATACTCTGTATGTTTATCTAAAACAATATAAAATGCAAATGCATTACATACCCTTTTACCCCATGTGTCCTAAAAATGAAAAAAAGAAGAAAAAAGATTTAACTTTAAATTCATCAGTAAAACAAACATTATAACCCACACTCTCCATACGAGCTCTCTCTCTCATTCACACACACACACACACACACACACACACACACACACACTCACACAAAGAATGAGTGATTAATTTCAGCATGTTCCATCGAGGGCACTCCAAATATTTTCAATCGATGGTGAATCTACAATATTTAGCTTGTCCAGATAAAACCATGCCGGTGGATTTTCTCTTGTTCACCCAAAACACATTATGATGATTAAAATGAATAGACATGTTTTCTCCTGACTGTTTACCATAAAAACATGAATGAAACATTCATCAGCTCAATCAATTCTTTTTGACATAATGTCTGTGGCATTATTCCAATTAAAATGTATAGGGGAAAATGCATTTATTTCCTTCTTTGATGTCTAGATTATTCCAAATAGTCTTGCATTAACTTAGCAATAACTATAAAAGGGCAGCACACAACACTATATTATTGTTTGCCTGAGACAGTTGCTAGAAAGACCCAGTCTGAATTACACACATCATGTAATTTTTGATGGTGTGTGTATCTGTGAAGAATCCAATAAATAGTTATGCACTGATTAGATTTAATACAGAAGTACTCATTTTGTTTTGAGGTGGATTTATTTTTCCCTCCAGAATCCTCTGACTTTGACCGCAGTGTGATCATTTAGAATGTTGCCTTCGGCTACACTGATTGTCGGGCCCTCTCACTGATTACATTGTTCATACGTTGGCACTGTTTTTGAGTGGCAGAGAGAGAAAGAGATGATTTGGGTTTTGAGCTTCTCTCTGCCTTTCATGTGAAAGGGAGAGCCCTTGGAGTCTGACAGAGCACCACACTGAGAAAATAACGTAATTCCTTTGGTATAATCAGTCAAAGCCAGAGTAGAAAAAAGTGACAAAACAATGAAGCAGTGAAGAAGAACCTTGATGTGGACTTGTAAAAAATAGCAAACTATTTCAATAATGCAAACCCCTATGAATAATGTGTTTCTACCAGAACAGAATTATTGAATTATTGCCCTCCTCAAATTAAAGGATCTTCCATAATGTGGATTCAACAAGAGATGATTCATATGGAATATCCATGTTTTTAACAGCAGAAGTAAGTCAATTTAGATAGTGATTACAGAGTACATATAATATAATTTGCAGAGAGCCAATTTCCAAGACCTGCATCAACCACCAAGACCACTTGATGAATTCTGTCGTTTATAGCTTGCCGTTTCATTAAACCAATTTTAAATGTACAATGTAACAACTATAGAAAAAAACTGCTGTTTGTATTTTTGTTGGTATTCAATTTTGTCAATGTGTCAAATCACAAAGATGTCATCTGTCTGAGAAACGGAATGTATTTGTGGGAAAAAGTAATATTTATGGCATGAACGGAATAAATTTGACCTTTCCATTAACTAAACATAAAAATAACAAACACAGGTATATACAATAAAAAGAAGACAAAAGATGGCAAAGGAAGGGAAGCAGGAGAGCGATACACAATGAGGTCAAATCCTCTGATGGACATGCACATGATCAGGACAGGGAGTCAGCAAAGCTCAAATCTAAAACTGAATTTCCATTTGATTCCACTACATTAGGGACTGTGTGTTCACACCATAAACGTCATGAATGGCTGTGGGTGCTGCAGTTGCTGCATCACACTGCCTGTCCTTGCCATGGGCTGGGTCATCTAAGTGGTGTCGGAACGCCACATTCAGTTTCAATATCAGGTTTCTTACAAAGCTTTTAGGCAGAAGTCTAAGCCCAAATGTGATGATAAAATATACAAGTGTTTCTGCTTTTGCTGTATATTGTTTTTTATAGCATTCTAAAAAGGTGAATTAGCTTAATGGACACACAGCTGTGTTTATACTAAGCTTTTACAGTTACATGTTTACACTGCAGAGCATCCAAGTCACTAATCACAAATCAAATTCTAACCTTTTTTTAATTTATACTGTAGTATAGAAATCCAATAGCTTCCGAACAGTTTTCAAGGAATTCAGTTTTGTACCTCACAGCTGTTTGTCACTTTGGTCAGTAGCCATAACACTGTTACCAGGCAGGTTCTTAAGCAAAAGTTTTAGTCACTGACAATTTAATAAGAAACCAAAGCTGAACAATAATCAAAATCAACAGAGATGTTTTGCAAAATGTACAGTAACGAAAGACATGTACAGTGCAGGAAGAGCCGTATCAAATACCAATATACACAATCAAGTACCTCAGAGAGGAACGCCCTGGCTGGGCTGCTGGCTTGACTCCGAGTGAGGAATGTTGGCTTGACGGAGAGGAGCTCCGGCTTGTCTCCACTGGTCTGGAGTGGTCGAATGTACTCAGATATCAAAGATCTGCTTGTGGGAGCCTCATTGTCTGTGGATCAAACAAAACTTGTCGTTACCTCAAATCAGGATTTAACAGAACTAATATCAGACAAATAAAAACATATTACTGAAGATAAAGGTTATAGTTGATTAGAAAACATGTTCAATTCTCAGAGAGATAGAGAACTGTTACTTGATATTCCCAAATTCAGGTCAATGAAATGACTTAAAAAAAAAATTAAATCTCTCACATACTCTAATACTTACATATTCCATATTTATAGCTAATCACATGTTGTTGAGAAGAGGTGTTACAGGAAAAAAAATGTGTTTAAAGTGAAATTGCAGACACAAGCCATAATGCGTGTGATTTGGTTCAACATACACTACAGAAATATTTGACTTTTGGATGAATTTGACCATTTTCTCTACTCACTCAGTATCAGCAATCGAAACATTTTAAGAACATTCTAAAGATATAGAAACAAGTTAGCTGATAAATAATGTTAAATCTAATACCCCTTTTATTTCATTAGATTGATACTGTTAATGCATTCCTCATTTTCTAGTTACATCTACAACTATCATGACAATGGCTGAATGATAAACATTACTGTCTCGTTGAAACATTAAATTATTGTCAAAACAAGAAAAACAAACAAACAAACAAACAAAATAAAAATGAACAACTGTTTCTCACATGATTTCACTAGTTCTCCTGGTTTACTAGATTTAGCCCAAAGCCCTGGCTCTCTAGTTACAGCTATGAAGTTTTGACCTTAATATAGGAAATTGACACAGAAACCTGTGCTTTTGTGCCAGCAGACCTAAAATCACAATACAGTTTATTCAGTTGCACAATTCTGAAATATAGCTGGTGACTGTACATCATGTGGCATGTTCCTCTTTATTCAAAGCAGTTCAAAATTGGCTGCATTACTTCTGTGCACTGAGGAATATGAGTGTCCCACAATTTAATTTTCATACAAAACCATTATGTATAGTACATTTAACTAAAATAATAGAAAATGCCCAACCTTTTCCTATGGGTGCAGCAAGGCCATTAAGGAGCTGGGACAGAGATTTGTTGGGTGACCCAGGAGACTCGCACACAGTTAAGGGTTCAGAACTGAGGATGTCAAACTTCCCTGCCTGGAGCCGGAATTTCTCCAGCTCTTTAGACAGGAGGTTGAACTGTTCACTCTGAGTCCGACATTTCTCCTCCAGCTCACGGACCTTGGCCTAATGACAGTTGGGAAGGAGAGTTACAGTAAGAGGTTTGAGACAAAGACACAAACAGTCAAGACAGGGAAAGACAGAAGTGGGACAAATATAAACACAACAGGAGGGAAAAAAAAATATAATAAAAGGACGCAAATGCTATACAAAAGTAAAGAAGAGTTCACATATTCAGATCGTTGGAATGTACAGGAAACTATACATCTACCGTATACACAAAAATAAAACATCGAATTACATTTACTGCAGGTTGTAGATAAGCCATTACATAGAACAATGTCCTGTAATGACTTTATGGAGCAACTACTGACAGAGCAGTGCATATGAAAACATGCAGAGCCAATGCTAAAATTAATATCACAGAACATAAAGAGGCACTTTTTACAATAAAGTATTCATATCCAAAGCACACAGTGGAATAATTATGGTGAAAGTTAAACTGACATAAGAGATGTCTTTAGGTAGATTTCACTGGAATTCCAGGTGCTGCAGCAAAACCTTTTCACATAACAAAATGCTATGTTTAACTTCCCAAACTAAAGGTGAAAATTTGACCTTAAGAGGAACAGAGGTTTTACAGTGATGCACAGTCGCTACTATATATCTGTGCGGCTTGTCCTGTTAGTCATTAACATTTCAGAGCATCACATAAATGTGGTACTCGCAGAAGAGTACTCCCTGCATTGCCATCTGAAATGATTATATCAAAACTGAGATGTATTAATCATAATAGCATCAAACAGTACTGTATTGTGTGATGCTATGAGATGACATACTTAAAACACATGCTCGATTGCAGAACATGCAGTTCCATGAAGACACATTTATCGCTCTTGTCAATGTGACCGAGGATCAATCATTCAGGGCAACATGCAGAAAATTAATCCTTACATAATCATTATCAACATTTTAAAGCTTTTTGTATTAATGAAGGGTTTAAGGTGACGCATGCATGCAATAGACAAAAAGATGAAAGAAAATTGCAGCATTTTCAATGCCTAAATACATTTTATGCATGCATTTATTCCGTTCTGAAGTTTTTAGTTGCTTATACGTGAACATTGAAATGTATTTGGTCTTGCAAGATTAAATTCATAGGTTTTTCAAGTCACTCAGAGAAGCCACAGACAGTCATCTTTAATTAAACTCCCTGCATAGTCTGAAAGTTCACGTTATAAGTGAAATCGTTTTCACCAATTGTTTCGTGGGAGAGGCTGATTTTTTCTTTTTGATAAAGTAAAAGACATGACAGGTTTTTACTGCCAGTCATGTTCCAGACACTAAAAAACCTCTCCCTTGAGTTCGCTTTGATAGAAAATGGAGACAGAGCTGAGTGGGTAGTGAGACCGAGGGAAACATGTGGCTGTATTGGGCTAAAACCAAAATTGAAAACTATCCATCAGATGACTTCTTTATTTACATACACTTCACATTGCCTTGAACTTTTTGCAAATGTATGTGTAAGTGAGGCTGGGCGACTAATATACTGTACATTGTTTGTATATATCGATCCTATCAGACTAAACAGATAAAGCTATCTCACTATCTCACTTATTGGAAAGCAAACAAGAAATTAATTGGACATTTAGGAGAAAGTTTCTACAGTTCTGCAGAAAATGTCCTTAAAAATACTGACAAAACAACAAGAATTTACAATTAAATTAACTAAAGCGCACTTACAAAATGTTCCAGAAAGTATCGAATTCATTTGTTAATTTAGTAATCTTTTATTGGTATTATACCAAGCCAAAATGACATAATGAGAATTAAGATTGATTAAGAGCACCAATCAGAAGCCGTATAAATAAAACTTTTCAAAGCAATTGAAACAATAGGTAGAAAGCAAATAATGAAAATAATGTGATTTCCATCAGTTTTTCCTAAGTGTCCAATGAATATCAAGATAATCATATGTGACGATCCTCATCTTGAATACATTTGGTTCTATATGAATATACCTTTTTTTTGCATTGCAGAGTGATATAATCTTACCCTTGGCCCAACGAATACAAGGGGTACTTTAAATACTATTGGCTACAATGGAAGAGGTGTAGGAATATCAGAATATAAATGCAAACATTTCTGAAATACCTGCATGCTGTCCAAGTGGTTCTGTACACGCATGGACACATACACCAATACGGTGAAAAGAGATGTAGAAAAGAAATAGACACAATTACACATCTTGTATTGGCTATTTACTTTGACACTCACAAATCACTTTGCCGTAATCAGTTCTTTCAGATGTATTAATGAATAATTAATAAGCAATAAGCTATTTGACACCATGCCTTTTAACTGTGTAATTAGCAAGTTAGTTGAACAATGTTATGTGAAGAATTTCTTTTTTTCAGTCAGAGTGGTAGGCCATGAGCAATATTAAACAAGGACACTGTGGCATGACTGTATGGAAAGAGTCTCTGGACGTAAACAGCCCTATTCCCCCACCTCAGTCCACCAGAGTCCATAGGCTCACCTCTAACAGATGGACAGCGCCCTCATGTTCCTTTTTAGCCTCAACCTGAGCCTGGGAAACACAGGTGCAGGGCTCCAGTTTGGTTACTATTACCTTTGCAGAATAGTTTCAGTTTTAAAGAGCAACAAATGGTTTTTTCATCAGTGAAGGATTAATTTTCCAAATACTGCTGATGTGGGTGAAATGAGAAGAATGCCACACTTACAATGTTGTTATTTCGAACTCTCAAAACTCAAGATACATGATGCATTTCTAGCTCAAGCCATTTCAAAAATAGCACAAAATAGAATAGTATGGCTTTTGAAACAACAATTTACATCCTCATTTTCGTCCAAAAAACAACTCATCCAAAACTTAACAAGTGTTTGCATGCATGAAAGGTCATTCATTATAATTTACAAATATATTAAGTTGGTAAACTTACCTGAGATAACAACTGGCTGAGGCTTTCAAAACTATCAGTCCAACCCTTCGATCTCTATCAGCCTTGAGATATTTGTGTGCCTCTTGGAATTTACACATTTGCAACATTTAGCTAACAGCTGCTGCCAGAATTCTCTAAGGTGCTTATGACATCACTAGGATTCTTTGCGGAAGACAGAATGACCCGGATATTTCAGGCCAGGGAATATTTTTGTGGAGTTTAATACACCGGCCTCTGTCTCATTAGGAGAAGAAACAGTTTTCTCTGGAAAAAAGATGTAAGACTCCACCATGTTAACAAAAAAAATGTGGAACAGTATGATAGCTCTAGAGAGGAAGTGGGGAGATGTGATGTGATTAACCTCAGAGTGTATTACAAATTTTTTTTCCACCATCAAATTGATCAAGCACCTTGTTAAGATAAGACAAAAGGGTCAATTTGCCCCAGGTGTTTTGGCCAGAGTTGTGATATATTCTATGTTTAATCTTGAAGTTAAAAAGTCACATTACTTAGACTAAACCAGTTAGCGCATTACAAGACAGACCTATAAGCACATTTCAAAAGTATTATTATTAATTTTCGTAACTCATTATAATTGTTTAGAGCACTGCACAATTGCAGTCCAATGTTTGTGAGGTAAGTTTGAATGGTTACTGAAAGCTTCTTTCTCAAAATAAGGGTTTTTGCAGATTTTCAGTTCACACAAACAAATTGACAAAAAAAAAATCCCATTGAAGAAAAATGATCCATTATCCACCATCATTAACAAACTGTGGCTATCTTTTGAAAACAAGCATTCCAGATGAATATGAAAGCATCTGTGAATTTCACAATTCCATGAATCTTCTTCGCAATTATATAAATCTTCTTCTAATGGCAGAAAAAGCTAAGAAGTGCGTGAAAGATACTGACTGTGAAGCGACACTGCAGCATCACTCGGGTACACACACTGATTCAAGAAAAAAGCTTTGGTGACAATTCCAATCAACTACACACTATCAACCACCTCAGCCATTACTGTCAGCTCCAGTTTGCAGAGAAGGAAACCAAGGAAGCCTGTCTTCCTTTCTTTCAATGTTGTACTTTCACCATTATTGGATTGCAAAATCAGTCAAAAATAACCTTGTTGATTGCTGGCACAGGATTGGGCGTCCCAAAGTGAGAATGTTAAAGGTTTCGGTGCTGTTGAGTTAATATTATTTCAGTGCCCATACCTTCTGAAGAAGGTCAATCTCCTGCTGCTTTGCATTGAGAACAGCCAAGGCCTGCTCATGCTCCAATTCTAGTTGCTGCCTCCGCTCCGCAGCCTCACGCATATGCTGTCCGCAGGGAATGCAAGGTTGGAGAGCCAGGTAGGGAGAATTGTACAGAGGGTTGCAGTTAGTGAAACTAAAATCCAACAGTGCTGAGGTAACATAAAATGCATCCCCTGTGCCAACTCCACACACTCAGATAAAACACGTGTTAAATGTGCACAAACACAGAGGCTGCCTAACAGTGGACTGAGCTTCTAATCCTTAAGACAGGAGAAACATAAACTAAGCCACAACAAATGCCAGGTGACAACAGTTTATGTCCAGTGATCCATGGCAGGGCTAAAATCAAATTATGCACTGATGTGATTGTGGATGAGAAACACTACACTTGTCCAAAGTCTGGTTTGCTGCCCCCTTAAGGTAACGCAAGATCTGTCGTGAAATCTCACTCCCAGGAGATTTGAAAAGCTGTCCTCAGTGATGCTTTCATTGTATGACCAGCATTGGTTTTTAAGTTATATGAAAAGGGTGAGCAAACTCAATAACTTGCTCACTTGTCACAGTCAATCATAACAAAAGCAAACACACAAAACAGCAGACAGCATGTTTAGAATCTTCAAAATGCCTGTGTCATTGAATTGCATGACTTCTCCCACTAAAAGTTAATATTTGTTGGACTGTAAGATGAAAAAGGAAAATGACATTTTCATGCAAGTACAAATTAATTTCAAGGATTGGTAATGTCATCACATTTGTAGGTGACATTGTGATCACAAGGCGTGATCCAGGCGATCTTGTTTCTCCTTCCCCCTCCAGGTGTCATAAAGCCAAACTCTTTATCCTGCCTCATGCAAAAATCACATTCCACTGTGCAATGGTCCTATAGCCTTGTGACCATTCATGTCTGGTATGCAGCCCATGGATAAAGGGAAAGCCATCGAGGCAGACAGAAAGCATTCACCACAGGAGAAAATAGGAATGCTTCCTAACACATGGGCATAGCATTAATACCGTATAATTCTAGCAGGGGAATGGGTGAGGACGGAGACTATAGGGCTGTGAAAGTGGGTAATACATGAGAATGGGGATTAGGAAGGAAAAGTGGAAGGGTAGATTGTTCCAAGCTTCTACTCTTTCAGCGCTCCCGGTCAGACTTCCCAATACGACACTGGAAGGCAACAGACATGTCAGGGACATTAGACAGGATAATGGAAGAAAGCCAGATGGAGGCAGTGTTGCACAGTAAGGAGAGGGGGTCTACATAAAGCCAAGGCTCCTTAGTAGCACCAGAGTAAGGACCGAAGGATAGATGTTCCAGTTTAAATAAATATAACAGGGGTTGGGGCATGCCTTGCTTTCTCACCTTGAGCACCTGCTCTAGGTTCTCCAGTTTGCCTTGGAGCTGGTTCCTCTCCCACAGGGCTAAATCTCTCTCCTGCGTCACAGCACCAAGGGTATCTCTGAGCTGGACATACTCAGACTTCACCTGTTCAGAACAAACACTTTTGAGAAGATGTTTCAGACCAAAGCGGCAATGTCTCAGACTACAGTAACTACTGAGTACCAGCTTTATCATGTTGTGACAAATTTAGTATGTCTGAAGGTCTGAGATGTCATGTTCCTTGTTTGCGGTCAAGATAGAGACCATTTCTTTCATGTATGATATCATGTATTGAAATTAAAAGTAATACATCCAAGCTTGAAGGATATTTTACATCTCGAGCTAATGGTCATTTAATCAGAAGTACAGCCTGTCATCATCCTGAATAGATTGGTGTTTTGTTGCCTCCTGCTCAGCTATTCCTAACTTTGGCATCACCAATTCATGCCAGAATCTTACCTCTGTGAGTTTCTTATTAACTTAATGCAACACCTTGTTAAGCATCAACCCAAGTTATACATGTAAACATAAGATGTCTTGCTTTTGCAAAAGTAAGTTGGATGACAGGTACATTTATTTACTCTAAAAGATGAACACTGGCATTTTCGCTAACCAGAAATTGCATTTGCTGTATTTCAGCAGGGGTTTGGCAAGTAGCACACTGTCTGTATGTATTTTCAGAAGTCTTGTCTCACATTATTTAATTTGGTTGTTCAGATGTTCTGTCCCCACAACATTATTTGGTCTGTTGTTGTTGTCATCAACCCCTGGAAATGTGAAATTAAGTGAGAGAGACCAGAACAAACTAATTAAAAGAGCTTCATGCTGTCCTTTTGTATGTCCATTTGGCTATATTTTTCTCAATCTCTCAAAACGGAATAACAAGCATATCCATCCCATCGATGCTAGTCAAGTGTACACCTTACAATTGAGGAAACTGTGGGGATGAGCTCAATTCTCTTTTTCTCTAGTCAATTTTGTAACTTTGTTGTCCTTGTATTTTTCATTATGCTTAATTACTAGTGATGTGTACCAGTGATAATTTGTCAGGCCCTTCATTGTAACCAGACAAGTGTATAATCGCACAACTCACTTCCACTTTCAAAAGTTTTGAACAAACCTCCTGTCAAAATCTGCACTTTTTTGTAGTATATCTTCATTTTTCTTGTGCATAACAAAACTTTGGACGGCGCTAACCAGACCATCAGGGTGCAAAACTTTGTAAACTTTGTGTACTTGCTGACTGGATTATGTTCATCTGCAAAGCTGTTCCAGCCTCTCTAGTTCTCGGTGTGAAAACATTACTTTGCATTCAAAGCATCAAAAGCATTCAGAGCATCTAAAGCAGAAAGAAATGGTGACGAACCAGACAGAAGAGGTAGCTGTTTTTTTGTAATGAAATCTCATGGTAGCAGAACAAAGAATTTATACATGATTAATATTCTACTCACATGTAGCACTCATTAGAAAAGGAAATTAAAGGAAATTAAAGTCAATTATGTTTATGGTGGTATGACTATTATTTATATCTGAAAGCTGGGAGTGCCTCCATTTTTTCTTATCCTTCATACTTTTCACCCCAGAGACACCAGTTGAAATATCAATATATAACAGTTTCCGACACAAACTTACCCTTCAGGTGACTGGTACCTGCAGGTGTTATAGAATTATACACCATCATTTGAGCAGCCAAGAATGACTAATTATTCCTCAAGGAAGACATTTCAACAAACTATAGTAAAGCAAAAGAAGAACAACTGAGTGTGCATCTTAACAGCACTACCTGGAAAGTACTACACATGGAAAGAAGTAGCTGTCACCTAAAATTTAGACAGAACAAGCAACATTCTAATGGATTCAGCAGAAGCGGGTCAAAGAACTGTTATGGTGAGGGGGAGGTGCCATTTTGCAGCTCCTCCCAGATGATTTAGAGGGAATAGGATCAGAACATGGGGTTGTAAGGGAGGGCTAATATCTGCACATCCCTACAGAGTATTGCTCTCATATTTGTCATGCGATAAGAGTTCAGGATAGCTGCTCCAAGTGTCACCCCTGTTCTGATAAGTTGTCCATAACCAGCATCCTGCCTTTAGTCAACCCTAACAACAGCCACCAGACAACAAACTCCTTCAAGGAATTACCTTCCTGTTGATTGGGAGAACCTTTGTGCTTTCTGTTTGTTGATATTCTCCACACAGTCAACTTGAATAATCTTTGGGATACAATTAATCTGATCCTTGAAGAATCAGATGAGATTTTTTCAATTGAAATGACATAATAGTGACACAAAATGTCATTTGATTGTGTGAATGTAAAGAGATCAATGATAATCTGTGGAGGAACTGGAATTGAATTGTATAATCATGTTAACACCTCTCCACAGCACAGTGATGTTGTGAACAAAAGGGTGGCTCTAGTTGTAAGCTTTACATCTACTACCACTCCAGGGTCGGATCAGTGGCAGCTGAGACAGAGACACAGACTTTCTCTCCCTGGCCACCTGGTCCAGCTGTTCCGGGGGGGATCCCAAGGCGTTCCCAGGCCAGCCTAGAGATCTAGTCCCTCTAGCGTGTCCTGGATCTTCCCTGGGGCCTCCTCCTGGTTAGACATGGCCGGATCGCCGCACCAGTTAAGTGTCCAGGAGGAATGAGTTTGAATCCTGACCAGATGCCCGAGCCAACTCATCAGACTCCTCTACACATGGTGGAGCAGCGACTCAACTCTGGGTTCTGGGAGGGTTACCACCTTAACAGGCACCAACCACAGCTCCGGTCAGTCGCTTCGACGATGAAGGCATGGAACATGGCCCAGTCTGACTCAATGTCTCCCGCCTCCCATAGTCGAAGCTCTGCCGGAGGTAAGAGTTGAAACTCTTCAAGATGTTCCCAACAGACCCTCACAATAGGTTTGGGTCTGCCAGGTCTGACCGTCATCCTCCCCCCCGAAATGCAGGACGTATGGACCCAGTTGCAACAACGACGACTCTGCTCCTCAGAGAGAGTTTGAAGAATTTACTGTGGCTCTGGCAGAAGGAGAGCAGCTCTTAATGGCAGGATACAGATGAGGCAGAATCAGAGAAACTTAACTTGTCCCTGAGGGGTAATTGGAGGGCACGAGGGGTAGCACAGCAGATCCAACATCTAAATGTATGAAAGGAAAAATAAAGAAAAAATGGTGTAAATCAAGTGAAAAATAGAGTGAAGTGACTCCAACATCCAGAAATAAACTGTACAAGGGCAAAAGAAAACTAAACTTGTGCGATGTGCTTTGCATTTATACAATAAACAGCACAAGCAGCACTACACTTAAGACGGAGGTGTGGCGAAGGGAATTTCAGAGGCTGCTAGGAGTTGAGGAGTTGGACAGGGTTACGCTGGGCTTTGTGGTAGGGGCAGTGAAGTCTCAACCTGAGGGGAGCCACTCAAAGGCTGGAGATAGGATGTAGGATGGATCTGAAGGATTCTTTTGGCTGTCCTTAGTCTGTTGGTCATGGATGTGGGAGAGAGATCTGATGGGTTGGCTGATGATTCTAGAGCAGACCTTGGCGGTGCGCTCTTGACGGTTCTGATCCTGGAGGGTAATTGAGCAGAGCCAGCAGGTGAAGGTCATTATACTCGTTGAAGGAGTAATAAAACGCAATGCAGGTAAAATGACCTCAGCTTCCTGAGCAGGTACTGCCGCATGTAACATTTCCTTAGTGTGTGGGGAGAACCTCAGGAAGTTGATTAAGACAGTACTGAGGTATCTGTAGTCCTTCACTGGTTCTACCGGTTTCCCTTTGTATGGCAGTGGTGACTACCTTGGCCAGCTGCCCCTTTCTGCTGGAAAAGGTTATGACAATGTCCTTGGTCTTACCCACATTCAGCTAGTGACAGGAGGCCTCGCACTAGTTTGCAAAGTCCTTGCATTGCTGAACCGTGGTGGAGTGAGGGACCAGACAACAAGGACAGTGTTGTCAGCAAATTTCACCAGGCAATTTGGCTGCCTGGACCTGCAGTCATCTCTTGGTGAGCCGGTAGGGGTGAAGAGGGCGTCGGAGAATGTTGTTCACCAGCACGCTCTGCGATCTGTTGGTGAGGAAGCTGATTATCCACTGGATGAGTTAGAAACAAGTGATTAGATTCTCAGCCAGTGTGTGGGGTGAAAGAAATACAGGGAAATCTGTGGAGTCATCCAGGTCATGGTAAATTCTTGTCAAAATCTTTTCGTTGTGGCAACTGGACTTCATTTTCTTCATTTAAAGATGTTTCATCCTCCCAATAGACAAAGTACTGGCATTGTCTAGCATGTCAGTCGAGGGGGAACCCTCATAGTAGAGCCACGACTGGGTTGATGACTTTCTGGATCTTGATGGGGCCAATAAATCCGGTTGAGTTGAGCCCAGGTAGAAAACCACACCCCTTGGACGATCTGTTTAGCGGTGGCCCTGGTGCATATGCGATTGAGATGTAGCAGCTCACAGAATGCAGGAGGGTGGCTCTGGCCCTGGCACGGCAGCAACGGCGAATGAACAGAGGGTCACGAGACATCCTTCTGCAGGGCAGTGAACAGAGGGGGTAAGCGCATTGGAATTGCAAAAGGCCTGTGGAGAAGCTGGTCAAGGGTGTTGTTGGCATATTCTACCCATAACACCTGTTGCAACCAGGACCAAAGGTGACTGGAGACGATGCACTGAAGTGCTGCCTCTATCTCCTGATTCTTTCTCTCAGTCAGGCCATTGGATTGGGGATGGAACCCAGAAGACTGGCTGGCAGAGGCCCTGATAAGGACACAAAATTTCTTCCAGAACATCGATGAGTACCAGGGTCCCTAGGCGAAAGACGTGACGGAGGACCAGTTCAGCAATCTCCTTTGCTGATGGGTGCTTGGGGAGGGGAATGAAGTGGGCCAGCATACACAACTGCTCCACGACCATTTGGATGGAAGTATGGCCCCGTGGCAGTGGTTGGCCTGTAACACAGTACAAAGAGACGTGGGACCAAGGACGGTAGGGTACCGGTTTGCAAGAGCCCGGCAGGTACCTGGTGGGAAGCCTTGTGCTGGTTGAAGACTGGCAAGCTTTGATGTAATTCTTGGTGTCCTCCTGTAATGTGGACCGCCAGAATCATTGTTGAAGGACATCCTGGGTTCACTGAATCCCAGGATGGCAGGAAAACCTTGGAGCATGGACCAAATGGAGCATCTCTGACCTCAGAGCTGCAAGCACAAACAAGCGATCTGTTGGGCAAGCACTCGGGCCAGGCTGACCTTCTATGGCGGCACTCACCCATTCCTCAATCCCCCATGTCAGGAATGCTACCGCTAAAGAGCATTAGTTGAGCGCTAAGACAGTACAGCACCTACACCAAAGTCTACACCTCCACTACAACGGGTAATCGTTAGGACCAGGGGAATTGGCGCAGAGTTAAAGCGGGCCTTTAGGGCCTGAAAAGCAGTATCTGCAGGCTGGGACCAATAGAAGGGAGTCTTGGAGGATGTCAGGGCTGTGAGGGTGGCAGCAATGGAGCTATAACTGTGGATGAAGCATGGGGGCTGTGTCGATGGAGGTACGTGTTGCATCAAAGGAAAGCAGGATGTGAAACACAAGGGTCTCATGGTTACCTGAGAAAAGCATGTGAATTGTAGGGGTCTGGTGAGTGACGATAGCCTGATGATCAATCAGCGTGTCCAGTGGGACCCTCTTTAGGCCCAATTGTATGGCCAAGTGCTCAGCCATAATATTGGCATCTGCCCTGAGTCTTTGAAGGTGGACAGGGTGTCTACCCCACCAGGAAGGAGGAGCTTGCAAATGGCATAGAAGATAACAGGAAGCTACCTGAGAGTGATCGGGCCGACAATGTATGGACTGTTGCGCAGCTTGATTGCCCTAGAGAGACCAGGACAAGACCACTTATGATCAGGCTGTGGTCTTGCATGCCCATTTCTCCCCAAAGTGATAGCTGAGAGATATAGCTTCCACAAACGACATCAAGCGGAGAATGAGTCAATTGCACAATTCATTGCAGATTTAAAGAAATTCTCTGAGCATTGTGAATTTGGGGCTCGCCTGCAAGATACACTGAGGGACAAGTTGGTCTGCGGCCTCAGCAGCGAGTCCATTCAGAAGAGGCTACTAACAGAGGCTGGCCTCAACTATCAGAAAGCAGTGGGAATCGCCATAACCCAGCAGGTTAGCAGCTCCCTGAAGGTGCATTTCCTTCTCATCCACAGGAAATGAGGAAGAAATGCACCAGATCTGATAGGACAAAGCATACTGACAGCAACTGGTTTTAAAATGACCAGAGTTGTTACCGCTGTGGTAAGAAGGGACACATTTCACACACATGCAAAGAGAGTCGATCAAGATGTAAAGCTGGTACCACAACTTGGGAGAGGAAAGACAACAAATGGAGGGAAAAGTCAAGGAGACAGGTAAATAAGCATGCAACCAAGGAAAAGCAGGATGACACAGATACAACTGATTCTAACACATATGTAGCCCTGCATATGGTGGATGTAGCCAATAGGGGAACATGGAGAGCAAATGTTGCACAGCAGGACAACTCTGGTTATCTGGGCGAGGCCAAAAGTCAAGAGAAAAACAACCAAGACCAATAAACTAGACACAGTTTCAGCAGTGTCCATTATTTCAGAGAAGCTATATAATGCACAATTCAGCCACATTCGTTTGCACCACACCCACATCCTGCTGAAAATATACACTGGTCAAGTCATGGCCCCAGTAGGGGTGGTGAACGCTGGGGAGCAGATAAATAAACAAAGTGCATTGTTCCCCTAGTATGTGCCCAAAGGTAACGCACCCCCCACTCTTTGGCTGAAAGTGGTTGAGAAGTGTGAGACTGAACTGGAGAGCAGTTGCATCAGCCAAATCCATCCATCACATGCGGAAAGACAACACCGTTGGAACATTACTAAACAGCTATGCAGAGGTGTTCAAAGATGAACTGGGAACTAAAGGGAAATTGAGGCAGCACTGACACTCAAGCCAGATCATCAGTTTGTCCCTTTTGCACTCAGGCCCAAGGTGGAAGAAACACTTGAGCGGCGACAGTTACTTGAAGTGATTTCCCCAGTGCATTTCAGCAAATGGGCCACCCCCATCGTGCCCATCACAAAGAAAAAGAGGAATGTACTCATCTGCGGGGACTTTAAAGTGACCATCAACCCTGCACTCTGTGCCTAACATTATCCTATCCCCAGGGTAGGGGATCTGTTTCTGGGGGCAACCACTTCAGCAAACTGGATCTCTTGCATGCGTACCTGTAAGTGCCAGTCCAGAAGACCTCACGCAAATACCTCACCATCACAACACACAAAGGACTGCTCCGTTACAATCGGCTGCCTTTGACATTACGTCAGCACTCTCCATTTTCCAGCTCAAGCAAGTCATGGATCAGGTTCTTCAGGGGCTCCACAATGTGCAGTTTTCTGGATGACATCCTGATAAAAGGACATAATGATGCTGATCACCTGAAAAAAACTTATTGGCAGTACTGAGCTGCTTGGGAAAATGTGGACTCCGTGTGCAGCGTGAGAAATGCGAGTTTTTCAGAAACTCACTAGAATACCTGGGCATATAATTGATGCCCTGGGCCTCCATAAAACCCTAGAAAAGATCTGTGTTATCGCAGAGGCCCCATCCCTAACCAATGTAGGCCAGCTACGCTCTTACCTGGGTCTAATGAACTATAATGGCAGATTTGTCCCAAACACGGAAAACCCACTCAGTCCCCTCCATGCATTATCACACAAGGGCATACAATGGAAATGGACCCAGGGGTGTCTAAAAGCATTCAGCACAGCTAAAGAACAGCTCCTCTGAGATAGAGTGCTCACTCATTATGACCCCAAACCCCCACTCAGACTGGCATCTGATGCCTGCCCATAGGACATATGATTTCCTATGTGATGCCTTGTGTTCTAGAGAGGCAAGTAGCGTTCCCATCAAGAATCTTAAGTAAAGCAGAACAAAACTACGCTCTGATAAAACAGGAGACCTTGGGAATGATATGTGGCATACACAAGTTCCATGCCTATCACTATGGCTGCCATTTCACCCTGCTCACAGACCACAGGCCACTGACAACTATATTGAGCTGTAGCAAGCCTATTCCATCTATGGCAGCAGCCAGGCTTCAGCAGTTGGCCCTCATACTTACAGCCCACTGCGGACGGCCTTTCTCGCCTGCCCCTGCAGGTAATTCGCCAGGAAAAACTGGGTTCAGTGGGTAGGGTGCTGAAACATCACCTGGACACTCTGCAGGTGTACACAACGGACAATCGCAAGGAGACAAGGTATGACCCAGTGCTCACTCAAGTGATGGACAGGGTACTCTCGGGGCAGTTCCCTGTGACTCAAGGGTGTGACGTTGCCCTGACACCTTTTTAATCAAGGAGAGATGAGATCACCGTGGTGCAGCGGTGCCTTCTCTGGAGTAACTGGGTGATTTTGCCCCAAAGACTGAGGCCACAATTGCTGAAAGAGCTACATGCAGGGCACCCTGGGGTAGTGAAAATTTAAGCCATTGCTCAGAGTTATATCTTGTGTCTGGGGATTGATGCTCAGATTGAACAGTAGGCTAAAGTTTGTGATTCATGTCTGCGAAACCAGATGGGTCTCAGTCTCTCTCCACTGCACTCTTGGCAATGGCTGAAGCGCTCATTAAAAGCGTCCAGGGGGTCAACCACAGTGCATCACAGGCTGGATTCATTCTTGCTCAGCCACAGACAGACTCAAGGCGTGAGGCAGTCTACCCCCAGCCTCTGGCCAGTGGTGTGATTGGTTCATTTCGTTGCCTCTAGGCTGGGTCAGTTTATTGCTTGTTGTTTGTAAAAAAAAGGGGGGGGGGGGGGTGATTTGGGGGTTATCTTTATCAGAAATTTAGTATTGTTCTGTTTGAACACCAGTTAATATCCAACCGAGTTGACTGTAGGGACTGTATTCTAAACGAGCGGGTGGAAGATGTGATGTATTGGGTGTGTTTGTCTGCTCTGGTTATTTCCCCCCTGGTTTCGCCAGGGGGCGATAGTGTTTCTTCATTCTATGGTTGAGGCTGTATTGTCCGTCTTGTCTCCCGTGTGTGTTAATGAAGTACTTCCAGAATGGCACCACAGAATCAAGGCCTTGCCTCCATTCCTTTTGGAAAAGTTAAGTCCCGGCACTATATGTACTTAAGTGCACTCACTTAGGGAACATAATATCCTCCACATGGGACGCACCTTTATGCCTGAACATGTGTTTGTAATGGACTTTCCAGGACAAGCGCAAAAGTCTAGTCACAAAACACCATTCGGGTTCAGATCTAGGGGACCGTTCCTCCCAATCATGCCTTTCCAGGTCCCACTGTTACAGCCCTCTTGAGGATTGAAGTTTGCTAGTCAAATTTAGGAGTCCCCAACAGAAGCGCTCTGTAGCAGCCTCTCTAGGCAAGGGACTCCAAAAAGGATGGCTTGTCTGAAATGCTGTTGGGTGTCTATGCACCAGTATGGTAAGAAAAAGAGTCGAAAGTAGTTTAACCCCTCTCAAGAGGCCTTGATTCCAGAGCTTGAGCTGTGTGTTGAGGTAAGTCCGACAATATCTAGCCGGAACCTTTTAGCCTCAAACATGAGCGCAGGTTCCTTCGCGACCTAAGAGGTATAATTCCATGTACCTAGAATTAGCTTCGGAAGCCAAGAATTGGACCACCAAGGTCCCCCACTTCGGCCCCCAACCAGCTCATGATGCACCCGTTGCCCTTGGCACCTCCTATGGGTGGTCAGCCCAAGGGAAGGGGGACCCACACAAGCCTGATCACCAGTGCTTGCCATTGAGGCCGAACCCCAGCCCTGGCCCCAGTTAGGGGACCTGTTGATCATCAGGACAAGGGAAAACTAGGTCCAATAAATATTTTTCTTCATTGGTGGGGTCTTCTGAGCCACGCTTTGTCTGGTCCCTCACTGGGACCTGTTTGCCTTGGGTGAAGCTACCAGGGGCATAAAGCCCCCGATAACTCCGCTCCAAGGATCACTGTGACGCGCAAACCTCTCCACCATTATAAGGTTGTGGCCCAAGGAGCCATTATCTTACGGTAAGATACTGGTGTACAATACATGGCATGCTCATCCTTTTAGTTTTGTAATTTAGCCTGTTAAACCCAACCAGTTAAGCTTGACTGCTTGTTTCAATATTCAACTAAATAAATGGGTGTTGTAATTTGTTTTTCATTTATATGATTAATATTGAGTAGTGGTGACTCTTTTGACCATTTTTTAAATATGAAATAATATGTATTGAAACATTTAGCATATTTTACAGACGTAATGCACAAATGCATATGGAAACCCTCTGATGTACCACTTTTATAACCTTAGTTGTTGCAACATGCTGTTTGCTGTTGTTTGTGCATGATTTAGTAAATGTTCTCGACTTACATAGGGCTTTCATCACCTTGAGGTTTCACAGTGCCTTACACTGGATTATATTCACCCAATCACACACTCCCTAACTAACTAACCAGACCATGGGGAGCAACTGGGGTTTCAGTGGACACTTCAGCATGCAGAGGGGTGGCACCTGGGATCATACTGCCAACCTTCAAATTGCCTTCCTCGCCAACTGAGCCACAGCCACCACAATGGGGCTGATGTTTTTATATGATTCATGGAAATCATGTTGGTGAAAAATGAATTAAACACATGCTTTCAGACACACTTAATTTTCAAGAACAATGAAATTACCACTGCCCTTTGTCTCTCTTTCTGTCTGTCTTCCTTCCTTTCAGTCCTTTTTCCATTTTTTCCATTCATTCTTCCTTGCCTCCCTTCATTCTGTCCCTTTCAATTTTCTTCTTTTCTCCATGCCCCTTTTTTCTTTTTTTCTTCTTTGTTTATTTGTTTTTTATTTCTGAACTGTCGCAAACATCAAGACAGACAGTGCATTACAACATATTACAAAGGCGTCTTTATAAACAGTGACTGTGTCTGTGTTCAGTACTTTGTATGACCATTAGAATTTAGCTGTAATGTTTCATTTATGCTCTTCTTAAACATCATATCCATTCATTATCACATTGGTGCTGCAGACCCAAGTGCCAAAATGCAGTTTGTTGTGCTGACCTTTGTGCATGACAAAAAAAGCATTGAAAATGCTGGTCTGTTCTTCCTCTGATTTGCATGCACAAACCTCAAATTACTCCAAAATGCATCAGAATGTGGCTATCAGCAAAAATCTGGACAAATCTAGACAAAATCTGGACAAATGCAAATCTGGACAAATCCTCCTGAATTTATAGCTGCATTTTTTTCAGTGCAACATGAAGCTATCAAGGTTTTAATTCAGGACCACAGACATTAACCTGACTCTGATGCTGCAAAAAGAGTCAGTAACTCAGTCACTGATAGCAAATGTTTTCTTTTTAAGTGTAACCTATTTAAAAAATATTTAAGCCGCAATCAGTGCCTTGCCGCTAGCATTGCTAAACAGGTATTTGGGGGAAGAGAGTGACGCTAGCATTGCACACTGAACACAGTTTTATACCTGCAAAGGCAAAAAAAAAGGCTCTTACCTTCTCATACTCATAAGCCTTGTGGCTATTGTTGATCAAATGGAGGCTCAGGTGTTTGTTCTCTTGAAGGAAATCTTGAAGCTCATTCTCCTTGGCAAAAGAAGCAGAGAGGTTCCAGTGTTTAGAGCGGGGAACTTGTAATAAAATTGTATGATATTTTATGGGTTATTTATCTGATGTGAGGTTCTCTCATGTGTTGTAGAGATCATTACTAAAATATCCCACCCTAAAACCCAGCTCATTTGCACAAAATTTTTCACCACTACATTTTTTGAGGTCCCCAATTGTGACAGGTCATTGCTCATGCTAGGTCGCTGTAAATCTGTCAATGCTTAAGTAATTTCATAAAATACTTGGAAAGCCTGAGGATGATATCTTCAATGGCTTTTAAATTTGTCTTTGTTGAAAAATACATTGTTGGCTATTCAGTTTAAAGTTAGTCTAGCAGTTTGCACTGAATGATGTTCCTTGGGAGGACAACCAGAATAGATGGTGAAATGAATGATCAGTTTAACTATAATACTCCGACAAATAACATCATAGATATGGAATCATAAAAACATTTCATGTTCATCTTAATATGTTTTCCAACTAAAAAAGCAGTTTTATTATGTTAATCAAATGCAGCACCACCTTTTTATCATCTCCATCCAGACTCATCAAATCCTCCAGAAGCGATGGAGAGGAATGTTTTTTCTGGTGAATTTGTTATACAATCAGCTTTTTGTATTTCAACCCAGCTAGACTTATCTAAGAGGGCTAATTGCATATTAGGCTTGCAGCAAGACAATGTTACATATGCAATGACTCCAATGACTTGTGTCATAGTTTGAATTAATTGCTTAACACAAACACAGCATTCTACAATTAGTTGCCATGACTGTTAAAAAACAAAAAAGGAGAAGAAAAGAAAACCTTCTCTGAATTTACTAGATACTTGAAAGTGCTGGTAATGGTCCCTAAAAGGATAGCTTAACACTTTTTCGAGCATGACTGGGGGGGGTGTAAAGGAGAACTGATTGCAGTGTACCAATCTTCACGAGAGTTGCTGTGTTTAGAATTCAAAATGTCATTGAGAGTTGTCAATGGACTACAGTTCATTGAATCACCAGGACCATGTCAGCCGAATGATGGTGTTGTGGAGAGTCGAAAACCTGCTGTTTCATCCATGAACCATGTGCGATAAATACAGCTGCTGTTCTCTTTGTGACTGAGTGCTTGCCCTACAAACAGAATGTTTAACCCATGAGGGATTCTTCCCAGAGCAAATGGAGGCCAGTGGAAAACATTGAAAACGCGCATGTACTCTTTGTTTAACTCGCGAGGCTCATGACACTTTACAAAATAATCATTGGTTATCTAGTGATAGCACAACACAAATGCTAAAGACCAAGTGCTGATCAAAGAACTACATGGACAATCTTAAAATAAAGTAAGAAATCAGAGAGCTTTTGAAAGTTAGACTGCAGGGCTCCATCTAGCTACCTTGAATTTACCCTGGTATAGTGTGAATACAGGCTAACTGTCACTGGGAAGTTTGAATTAAACAGAGCTTCATACATTTCTCTGTAGAGCATATGCATTCTTCACTTCAACAGGGTCATACTGTCTAACTACAAGGAACTAAATATTATGTCCCTAAATGACTATAAATTTGCTATCAGGCTGTATATGAAGATTTGAACCTCCATATCTGTGTGTAGGCTATGAAATAGCTTAAAACCAAAAAGTAAGTACACTTTGTTGTTGTTATTGTTGTTTCTTTGCTTATCTATGTCTATTCTTGACACTTACCCCTACACAGGCAGTTTTCATGATTTAAGAAAATATCATGTGAATTAGATCAATCATAATAATGTTAATCATTAACGTGCATAGTCTTTGATCATCTTTTAATGTCAACTATGGCTAACTATTTCAAGAACTGCATATGCTATGATATCAATAGAAAATGATGTATACAAGTTCAAACTATGACATTGTTTTGTTTTTTGTTTTTTTTCAAAAACAGAACATTAACAGGTGATCTACATTACAGAGCATTATTACAATGATCAAATATATACAAAGAGTAGAGGTTTTCACAAAAAAAGCAGCTGCGAGCAAACAGTGGCCTCAAGATTGATTTTCTTTCTGTAGCATCAAAAATATAATTAGCAGTTTAACCTGCATCAATTTTGTCCATTTACATGCTTACCGCACAAGCACTAGATTCCATTGACATTCCTATTCATGTCCATTGATCCTCCAATTCAGAGCTAATGTGAGCTGGCTAAGCCTTCGGCTGTTCACTGTGAAGGACAAACAGCAAGAAAAAAGCCTTGTGTTTTATTGTATTTGAGATGGCAATATGTTGACATACTTGGTGAAATTCAAACATGCTGCTTTTTTTAAGCACGTTATTATAACTGCCATCCTCATTTGCAATCCTTTATGGAATTTGAATTTTACATCACATTATGATGCACATCAAATTGCCTTGATTACAGACAATAAGCAGTGTCTTTGTCCAGTGCAACTGCTGTGTTAACACTCTGAAACAGATCAGCATACGTCATAATCCCTCTAGCAAGAAATATTTTCATAGAGCTGGTCCAAAGATGGAGAGAATTCCATGCAGAATCAACTATGGCCTATATTGAGCTGTCTCTCAAATTATTCAGATGAAAAGCTGAGATACTCCTGCAGAGATGGCATTTGCTATTTGAGAAGACATATCTTAGTTCTAAGGTGTTTCCAAAACAAATGCTATATTTCGTCACAAAACTGTATCTCTCCAATGTATATCTTCCTATACAGAAAAGCCCAAAAATATGGGCAAGTGTTAATGTGACAAGACTTGATTTTCTATGTTTTGTCTTTGTAAAAGGAAAAGTAGACAATGACAAAATGTCGGAGGATACAAGGAAGCTCAGGGGTAGTAACTGGTCTAACTAGACTGATGGAGGAATAACACAGCAAGACTATATTGAAAGCAGACTTTCCACTGGTGTATGGCATGCAAAAATAAACACAATTTTGATCCGCTGGTCCTAAACCTTTTAAAATGAAAATAAAAGAACAAATTACAAAGTGAATTAAAAGAGGGATATCCTACTTGAGCACAAAACATGTGATTGTGTGCCACAAAGTAAGGGATATATGAATTAACAGACCTCTTTACTTAACAGATAGTATATATCGATATTGTTTATATAATATAGACAATGAATAAATGAATTACCAAAAGCATTCTGAATAATTATACTGTATCAAAGAACCTGTATATCAATATTAAGATATCCTTTCATTTATTTTTTTATTTTGATTTTAATTTTTTACATGTAATTTAATAAGCTGTGCAGTTTAACTAAACGCAAGTTTTTGAAAATGTTGACAAGAAACAGAGATACATATATATATCCCAAGCTCTCTGCATATGGGTCTAAATATGCATTTTTAAATTCAGAAATACAAACTGAATTTGATGAATGAATCAGCTCTCTATTTAACACATTAAGTAAGCAAAAATTTCACCCACCTACTGCATGTCCCTCTGATGCACTTATGCAAACAGTGCAAGCAGAAACATTTACTGTTGCTCACAGCATACAAAAACAACACCATCACATTGTTGGCTAAATTTTGCATCCCTATATGCTTAAGACTAAATGTTACTTTTACTCTTATGATATCACCAAACTTGCCTTTTACCTTTGCCTTTTTGAATCTTACTTCTTACAGGATTATAGCACAGGTATACTAAATGATGTCTCAACCTAATACTTTATTGTCAATCATTTGCTATATATGAAGTGTATTTTCTTTAAATGCACCATGCAATCAAAGGTATGCGCACTTGCCTCCCAGTCATAGTGCTTGTGATACTCAGCACCAAAGATGTAAACCAGATATTCCCTCAGGCACAGCACAGTGTGGTTTGCATGAATGAACATGCAGCACAGAGTCTCAAAGAGGTACACAACACTTAATACACAAATGCATACTGAAGCTACTGTGTCAGCAAATGCAAAAACAAAGAAATGAGTGAATGTTGAACTTTGAAGGCACAGAAGGAATTTTTACTTTTAGTCATATAATATGTAATGCGTGCTTGAGAAATGAGAGCTGCGAATCACACATTTGGCAGAAGGTGTCTCTGTTCACGAGCAGCTAAGAAGGCAATTGAAGGTGACTACAAAGACAGGTATTTCTCAGTGACTGAGATAAACTTAAGTTATACACTTAGGGCAATGGACTTGTTTAGCCTGTCTACTGTCTGGCTATTGATCTGTGATTAGCACCGATACAGTATATATATTTGAGTGCCATTGAAGAGCTGGCGCTTGTTTCTATGGAAACAAGTCTCAAATGCCAGGAGAGTCATACTCTCCTGTTGGTCTGTAGTTATACACTTTATATTCAGAAGGGTGGAGGTGCCAGATGGCTTTACCAGTGTTTACTGTCACTCAAACACTCACACAGACTATGTGTCTGTACAAGCTTGCTGATCTCGCTGATTTGAAATGTGACATTGATGGCAGCTTTGATTTCAAGGCCTGAAAAAAAAAGCTTTTATCTTGTGTCAGAATAGATACAGGGACATCGAGGCATCAATGGACACATCTGATTAGATATCTGCCAATATGTGGTATTACAAAGCAAACAAAAAAACAGGTGATAGAGAGAAGTGAACCTGTCTGAACTAAACAGGGAGAGACATTACTGTCAACTTGTCATCCCATCACAATGGTGCACATTGGTCTTGTCTGTTTATGTCTCTGTTCTCAGGACTCTGTGCAGGAGGAGATAAGGGCTGTGCTGCAGTCTGTAGAGACCAGTCTGCCATTTTTGCTTGCCATTTGGGGACAGCTTGTCCTTTGGGTAAGTTCCCCTGTCTTCAGCAGCCTGACAATGGGTGAGCAGTGAAGTGCTGCTGTGGGTTGGGAGCATGAGAGGAGGGCGGTAAAGAAAATCGCCCTAATGGAGTGCTTATTTGAGGTAGGGAGCCACATATAAAGACATCTCAACTATGAAAGGGCTTTGGGACATGACACTGAATTGAAACTGGTCTACGACCAGACAGTTACGTTTAAATGACTGTGGATGCCTCCAGTTTTTTCTTTCATTAGTAAACTCTCGTGTTAGACGGACGACTCAAACCAAGTCCAACTCTACTTATATAAATCACGTTGTTGTTTTTTTTATCATTTATTTATTTTTCACTCAATGTCTTTACGTATTCACACAATCGCTTTTTTCTTATGGCTTTGAATTCCTCAACATATGTTTATATGTTTTATGTGTCTTCATTTTCAATAAATCAATAAGCAATTCATTAATTAACTCCAAATTCAGTTAAAATGATACTAAAAAGTAATTAGTAATGGGTGTTATTCTTCCTAATGATCGGTATTTATATTTAATCTGGCTCCAACTACATTATGTATCAGCAGTGCCACATGACGCATAGCATATTCCAAGTGGGAAGGATGTCTAACCATCCAACAGAATGCTATGTTATGAAATATGATGATAATCAAAGGTATTCGTCATAAGCAAGTTACTCAGATCTGTTTTTAACTACAACTATAACCCAGCTTAAAATTTAATAAATGCTTTTCATTTTATCTTAAATGTCATTATTTTCTTACTTGACTTGAGGATTTAAGAACTGAACATATCCTGCGTTGCACTGGCTGTGGCAAACTGTGATTTGTGATACTGGGTTGGATAAAGTAAGTAAAAAAAGTAAAATTGTACTTGACTTAAATTTGACCAATAAATTATGTTCATGTCTTGCCAAATGAAACATTAGCAAATTGTTTTTCGGTGAATTTAGGAAAGTTCTTTGTCTTTGACATCAGTCATCTTTTCTTACTCTTCGATGGAATTGCTATCTGTCACTGATCATAAAAGACGGCACTGCAGCTAGTCAAAATATATAACCCCACGGTCATGAAATGCATCATTCATTTAAAACTAGAGCCCCTTTATGCAAACATTATATTACATCCACTAAGAGTTGCCTATCACCAAGGAAACTCCACCAGGTTGAGTGAAATCTCTGGAGCATTGCACAAAAAAAAGAAAATCCTGAAGACATTTCTTACACCTTTTAAAAAATATACAGTGAGATTAATGTAAAATGTCTATGTTCTCATAAACCAGCACCAATTACATCTAGATGGCTGAGCCGCATACAAAAAAGAAACAAATGTGGCCACTGCGTAAGGAAACCTTATACTGCATTGTTTCTTTAAATCATCCCCTGCATGTCCTGTGCATTTGTGGATAATCACACAGCAGAATATTACAACAGAAGGACATAGCTACTTGCAGTTAAGTGCTTTCATTGTTGAGTTTCAGTAATCATCACATGAGAACCAGGCTATCGTCATGGAATGCTAGTCGTTTCCTGAAGGGACATTTGAGGTTCTTAGGTAGGGATCGATGCCAGCATCCATCCTTCCGCTCAAAGGTCAGGGTGTATTTTTGGACCACTTACCAAAGTCTGACATGTTTGATTCTTTTTCTTCACCTCTGCTTCAAGTGCTTCACACTCTTTCCTTCTGTTGCTGATCTCAGTCTCCTGTGAGGAGAGGAGGACAAAAAAATCATTTTATGGCTGCTGTGGACTATCCGGAACAGGTGGTCTCATTGACAACTCAATGAAACTAACCAGTGTTTGAAAGAACATTACACATTATTATAATTATTAACTTGTGTAGATATGTGTGTGTGTGAATGTGTGTATGTGTGCACGTATGTGTATGTCTGCGAGTATGTGTGCATGCGCCCACTCATGCTTGTGCAAAGAAAGAGCTTTTCAGAGATTACAAAATGAGTTTGTGTTTGTTTTTTGTATGAAAGCAAAGATAAAAATGAAGTGACCCTCCAGGAATAATGATGAAAAGTATCTAATGGAGATCTGCTTTAAAGACTGCCCTACCTGGATGTTAAACTTTTGAACCTCCAGCAAAAACACAGATAAAGGTTTTCAGGTTATGAAAGGTTTTCATAAAATAAAAAGTGTTTGAATGTCTTGAAATTCAGATTGATTTTAAACAAAAAAAGAGCATATTACATCTCTGCTTTCATCTTTTAGAGTGGATCAAGGTGCATGCTTTCTTACTTTGTGTTTTGAGCTAAATGAGTCACAAAGATAATGTAAAAATAATATTTAACTACTTTGACATGTAACATGAATTCCATGCTGTGAAATGTCATTGGTGCCATCAGCAGTACAATTTAAAAGTAATGCTCTTCCTTGAGATTTTTAAAACATCTATTATGGTTCCATCAAGTGGCTGCTTCACTGATCTGACAGCTGAAAGCTGCGTCAGCTGGAATTAAGGCGAAAGATGTGCACCTCTTTTCAAAGTGTGCGATTAATACCAATACATGGCTCAAGTCTGCCAAGAGTTCCATGGAGGTTGAGTTATTTAGTCTAACACTTTTTACACAGGAAGGAAATATGGACTTTCAGTCCTGTGCCCTACCCATGTGGATACTATATCATGTAAAATGTTTTTTTAAAACACTTGCTCTTGAAAGGCACAAGAAATATGAAAAATATCTGCTACATCAATTTGCCACAGTTATTCACAGAACCCACTGCTTCACAGTGTTTGCCCTACAAGATACACGAAAGCATTACATTAGCAATCAGATCATCCGTTGCTTTGTGTAAGAGGAATGGCCTTTCAATCGATGGGAGTAAAAGTGCAGTTGATGTGAGATCAGCGCATTGAATTAAACAGGATTTTTGTCAGAGTATCAGTCAGGCAATGTGGACCCACACACAAACACATACACACACACACACACACACATACAAACACTTATTGGTGGCTTGACATCACATGTCCTGAACCAAGACTGAAATACACAGTACTGGGGCTCTCACAGGGCACAAAGCATACTGCATGTGCGATTTTTAGATCATAATCTGATTTGACTTTTACTATTTTAAGAAAAACAGTTCAAACAGGAGATATTTTGCAATAGTTGCCAGATCATTTATGCCTCTTGGTGGTAAGTATATTTAATAAGAGGGTTAGCAAAAGGGTAAGAGGATAGGATGAACAGAAGGAGGAAGCATGCTGAACCTTCGAAGATCTGTTACTTTGAGGTTTCTCACTTTAGGCAAGTGACAGTTGGCATGATTAAATCTTGACCTCCTTATTTGCCATAACTGCTCTATAAAAAAAGATAACTGTCAGCATATCCATATATACGAGGACAAAGAGACATGTAAAATTAATGAATTCAGAAGAAATATTTACATCGCTAATGATAACATGATTCAGAAATCTTTTTTTAATGAAAAGTACATTTTTTTGTGAAATTTTGGATTCAAAGATATTGATGAAATCCAGAAATGAAATAAGATAATCTTCTTAGCTGAAGTCAATTATTAACACAAATTAACCAGGCGAGTGTATTCCCAGAATATCTGATTGCATTTTTTCAAATCAAGTGTATCTGTTAAAGTACAGGTAGGTGGAACTTCCTGCTGGGCATCTCTGTCCGTTGCATCTCCTCCAGTGCCCAGGGGTCAGCTTAAGGGTCACCAGCTGCAGGGTCATCAGCCAAAGACTATAATTCGTCAACATTTGCCCCTTAAATCCTGGAACATCTCCTGGTGGCATGGCAGTGACAGGGAGATGCCTCCTGTCCTTGCAGCTGATGGGTGTGAACCCTGCGGCTGTTGTTGGGGTTAGTTCTTTCTCCAGCACCTGTCCATCCTCCTCGGCCTGAGCCAAAAGCTGCCAATTTTTGCCTCCTCTGCCAGCTCTTTAAGATCTTTAAACTTCCTTCAGTTTCCCTCCGATAACTCATGGTCACTCAAGAGGTGCATGGTTGACAGTCCCACAAACCCTCAGAAACCCACCTCAACAGGGTAGATGGTGGTCTTCCAGCCAGATTCCTGTCACTTGACAGCCAGCTCGGTGTATTTGGCCTTCTTGTGCTCGAATGCAGCCTCAATCCCTTCCTCAGGAGGAACTGTGAGTTTGATGAGGTATGCTGACCTTGCATTGATGGACCAAATAGTAATGTCGGGGCAGAGAGGTGTGGTGGGGATCTCTGTGGGGAACTTAAGTTACTTGACAAGGTAAACCCTCATTACCCACTCCTAGTCAGAGAAAAGGGGTTGAGGTGTCTCTTAGCATGGCATATCTTTGCTCCCTACCTTCTGTGACTTGTTATTATTCTTTGTCAGTAGTGACTTGTCTTGTCAACACCACTCCGCTGCCTCAGCTAGCTTTCTCAGGACCTGGTCTTGGCACCATCTCTGTAGCCCCTGAGAGAGCGCAATCTTACACCCTGACAGGATAATAATTATGTATAGTTTATTAAACCCCATGGGGAAATTCGTTTTCTACATTTAACCCATCATGAATGAACTGTGAGCAGTTGGCATGCTGTCTAGCAGTGCCACGGGAATGAAGACTGGAGGTGCTGAAGGCTTGCATTGTGGGCATTGCAGAGGTAGCAGCCTTCCTCACTACTGAACCACGACCACACCCTGCGGCAGAGGTGCTGGTGCTGGCAAGAAGAGGCTTGACCTGGGACACATGGAAGGTCAGGTGGACACAGAGGCTAGGAGGCAGATGGAGACGGACTGCAGTGGGACTGATTAAAGATTCTATTTCGTACGGGCCAATGAATCTAGGGGCTAACTTCCTGGAAACGGTCTTTAAAGGGATATCGTGAAGAGAATAGTCAAACCTTCTGCCCAGGCAAATAGGCGGGGGCAGGGATCCGTCTCCAGTCAGCAAAGCGGTGGTTCTGTTCAGAGGTGCATTGCAGCGCGGCCAGGGCGTCAAACCAGATTCATCCACAGTGACGGACATGATGGCGGACTGAAGTAACCGCAATGTCCTTCTAATGTTAGGGGAAGAGTGGTGGTTGGTAGCCCAGGGAGATTTCGATGGGGGGACATGCCAGTGGCAGCAGAGATGTGTGAATTATGAGCATACTCAACAAAGGGAAGGAACTGGATCCATTCAGAAGGATTGGTGGACTTGAGGCAACTGAGGGTGGCCTCAAGTTCCTGGTTCATCTGCTCCATCTGACCGTAGGACCAGGGATGGAAGCCTGAGGTGAGAGAGACTTTGAGTGCAAGGCAAAACGGTTTCCACACCTGGGATGTGAATTGAGGTCCGCTGTCAGATAGAATCTCCTGGGGGATGCCATGGAGACGGAAGACATATTTGACCACTAGTTGAGCTGTTTGTAAAGCTGAGGGGAGTTGTCTGAGGGGAACAAGATGGCAGGCTTTAGAGAAACAGTCTATGATTGTGAGAATGGTGGTCATACCTTTAGAGGGGGGGAAGTCCAGTGACGAAATTGATTGCAATATTTGACCAAGGTCTCTTCGGAATGGTTAAGGGTTGAAAGAGTCCAGGGGGTGGTCGATGGGAGGACATGTTGCGGACGCAAACAGGGCAGGCAAGGATGTAGTCTTTAACATCCTTTTGGATGGACGGCCACCAGAAGCAGCAGTTTATAAGGGCAACAGAGAATTTGGAAGAGTGGGCCCAGTGAATGAGATTAGGTTGGGCAGAGTTGAGAGAGATGTACCTTCTGCCTGGAGGACCAGTGCTGGGGTCTGGTTCCATCTGGAGTGCCTGGTTGATGATATCTTCAATGTCCCAGGAGAGAGACCCAACACTGCAGTTAGGTAGCAGGATGGGAGCAGGGTCCTCATTGGTGTCATCCACCAAGAACTGGCGGGAAAGGGCACCTGGTTTAGAATTTTGGGTACCCGGACAATTTGAGATGGAGAGGTTGAATCTGGAAAAGAAGAGAGACCAACGGGACTGACTTGAGTTGAAGTTTAGCTGACAGGAGGTAAGCTAGATTCTTATTATCTGTCCAGACTAGCACAGGATGTTCGGTGCCCTCCGACCAATGCCGCCTCGAAAGCAAGTTTGATTACGAGGAGTTCCCGATCCCCCACATAGTAATTCCTTTCGGTCGGGGGAAAAAGGCCCAAGGGTGAAGTTTCATAAGTTCATGAGCTGTAATAGGACCGCACCAGCCTCCGTTTCAGAGGCGTCAACCTCAACAACAAATTGTTTCTTGAGATTCGGCTGGATAAGGATGGGTGCCTGGAAGAACTTCTTCTTCAGGTCCAGGAAGGCGGAGTTGGCTTCAGGAGACCATGAGAAGGTGGTCTTGGAGGAGGTGAGAGTGGTCAGTGGGGCATCCGTCTGACTGTAAGTTCATATGAATCGGCGGTAAAAGTTGGAAAAACCCAAGAACCTCTGGAGCTTTTTGCGTGTTTGTGGGGCTGGCCAATCCAAGACTGCTTTCAACTTTTCAGGATCCGTGTGAATCTGTCCACTCTCGCTGAGAAAAGGGACAGACGGCTCGTGAAATTCACACTTCTCAGCCTTGACGTAGAGACGGACCTCCAAGAGTTTCTGGAGAACCAAGCAGACATGTTTCTGGTGGTCAGCTAGGGCCCTGAAGAAGATAATATCATCCAAGTAAACGCATGTACGTCTCCAGGGCGTCACAATCGGATCTGGATAGGTTGTACAGCCTACTTCCAGGTAGTGGAGCTCCAGGAAGAAGGTCTATAGCACAGTCATAGCGCCTGTGTGGCGGCAAGGATGGAGCTTTGTCCTTAAGACTATACACAAGTCGTGGTATTCCGGTGGAACAGGTGTTAAGTCAATGGTCTGTTCTGGAGTCTTAAGAGAGGTCTGGTTGGAAGATTGTAGGGCAGATTCTAGGCAGTTAGACAGGCAAAATGAGCTCCAGCTTTCAAGTCGACCATTAGCCCAATGGGAGACATGGGGGTTGTGTAGAGCCAACCATGGAAACCCTAACGCAAGCGGGAAGCAAGCAACAGGGAAAAGGAGGAACTCAATCGTCTCCCTAAGTGATTAGAGTGACTGGGTTGGTTTTGTGAGTAATGGCGGTCAGAATCCTCCCATCCAGGGCAGAGACAGAAACTGGAGTGAGCAACAGTACAGGGTGGAGGTTAAGACGGCGCGCCACACTGGGATCGATAAGATTCTGTTCAGCCCCCGAATCTACAAGCGCCTGGAGGCAATGAGCTGCGCCTTTACATAAAATAGTTACAGTTAAACGAGGAGGATTGTGTTGATGAGTCCCGCTAAACAGTACTCCTGCGTCTACTGGTGGGCGCTGTCTTCCTAACAGAGAGCAACAGGAAATGATATGACCGGGAGAACCTTAACAAAAACATAAGCCGGAGTGGTAGCCCTGTGTCCGGGATGAGAGAATGAGCTGAAAGGAGATGGTTCATGAATGCTGCCCTTGCTTGTCTCCCTCAGACGATTATCCAGTAGGATAGCCAGGGATATAAGTTCATCCAGGGTTTCGAGCTCCTCCAAGGGGGCTCGTTGGTCCTTCAAGGAGTCGTTGAGAGCATGATAAAAGGGGGTCCTAAGCACAGGGGGGTTCCACCCAGATACAGCCGCAAGCGTTCTAAATTTAATGGAGAATTCAGCGACGGTTCTCTGACCCTGTTTATCATCCAGAAGTTTCTAGACCAGTATGGTTGCAATCTCCGCTGAAGGTCTGTTTGAATTCCTGGATGAACTGAGAGAAGTTGCTCCCGAAGCTGGAATAGTCCTGGAATTGGGCCTCAGCTGATCTTAGGGCTTTGTCAGTGCTAAGGACCCTAAAAGCGGTGTCATGTGAGGAAATTACAGAGCTCTGTTCCACCAGGTCCCTCCCGAGAGTGTCCGCTGGCTCAGACTGGCTAGATTGTTCTGTCATGTTCAATGCAGGTACTAGACCCAAATGCAAGAACAATAAGTGCAATAAATGCAACGCATAAGTGAGACCCTGCAAAGAGGGGCGAGACATGGAAACTTGCGGGGGACGGCGAGATGAATAGGTGCCAACAATTTGGCACTGACGGACTGGCAACAGGCTCCCTTTATCATTGCCTGATGAGCCTTGATGCTTTGCACCTGTTGGGGTTCACCCAGCTGCAGCTTAACAAGCAGCTGGATCTCAACATATTCTTGCCCAAGCCATCAACTCATCCATCCTTTCTAGCAAGCTGGCTGTAAATGGTGCTATCCGGAGGAGGCTGGTAGTTCCTCCCTAGGGGTATCCACTGACCAGATGTTAGTTTGATCATTCTAACCATTTGTCTTGCTCCAGTGAGGATTACCTCAAAGGCTGCCACAAACAAGTTTGGAGAAATGGCACATTCCAATGTGATACCTACCTGTAGCTGCTGCCACCCTGTGGTGGAGTCTTGGAGGGCAAAGCACATCTTCAGGTCCTTAAAGTAGGACATAATCCGGTTCTTTATGCTGGGGGGTATGTGAAAGAACTCTGTAGTGTCGTTGATCAGCTGGTATGGGACTGATCCATACGTGCTAGGAAGATCCAGATAGATGACATTCACGTCAGTCTTCTCACATCTAGTCCCACATCATTGTGCTTATTGTGGAATTTGCTTCCTTGGGAATGTCGCCCTTTGCAATTCTGATGGAATAAGCTGTTTCTTCTAGGCAGTTCTTATCAGGTACCATAGAAGCTCTTGCACCTTGGAGCAGTTCTTTTAGAGGTTGTAGGGGACTCCATTGGAGCCAGGGGTAGAAGTGGACCTTGCCTTCTTAACGACTTGCCTTACTTGGGGGGGTGTTGCATTTAGCTGTCAGTGGTATGGACCACGGCACATACCCTGGTTTTCCTAGGGGGATGTTTCGTAATGGGTTACTGTACTGCCTTTTAGCATGCTGTTTCATCTGCTTGCCAGTGGCTTCAAGCTCCCTGCTCTTCTGCTCTTCCAGCAGCTATCTGGCATGCTTGAAAGGGTCTTTGAAAAAGTTGGTTCACTCTTATTGCTACTGGTTGCTGCGCTTGCAGATGCGTTTAGCTCTGCGAAGCCTGACTAGTCTTTGCTAGTTTTCCTCTCACAGGACCTTCAGACCTTCTCTCTCTTGCTTTGTTGCCTTCCTCCAAGTCTTGCAGAGTTGTCAGTGCTTTTGCACATGCTGGGTGATCTCCGTCTCCCTCCTTCCCTTTTCTCTTGGGGTTGTGCTCTGTTTCGGGATAATGTCCATCAACCTGTCCTTACAGGTATGGTATATTATATCTCCAAACAGGTTAAGCTTGCCTCCGACGCCTCCAGGCAACGCTTCCTCCTATGTCTTTGTGAGTACTTTGTCCAATGTGTGCCTTGCCATTCTTTGATTTTGGCCATTTGATCTTGTTCTTTTTTTTGATAGTTTCTTAGTCTCTGCTCGTGGCTCTGCTCTGTGTGATTTGGTGGGGACTGGGTTTTGGTGATCACACATCTGAATGCTTTAACAGATGTCGATAACATATCTGACTGTATATTTGAAAACATATTTTTTTGAGGGATGATTCAGCTGAAAGCTGAGTGAAACAAGAGGGGGTTATTGGTTTTCCTAATGATAATGGCTACAAAAAAAGAGCTCACATAAACCGTATAAAATAAATGTTGACTCAAAATGATTTTCTTTGAATAACTCATTCCAGACAGCATGCGGTCCCCCGTGTGGACTCGTATCTAATGTTCAGAGCCAGGCAATTCGACAATGTGCTAACATGCATGATGGATATTTCATTCATTTAAATGCATACACATGCACCCAGCACTCGGGCTTGCTGAAGCAAAATGGAACACATTCGCTAATGTTCAATTAAAAATCCCCCTGATAAAAGATCCAAATGGGCGCCATTGTGAGTAATGAGCTTCTGTGCAAGTGAAGAGGCGTTTACTGCACCACAGATGAAGACAGATGAGAAAGACCATCCTCTTAGGCTGGATTCAGCATTTGTGCCTCACTGGCACTAATGCAAATACCTGCACAATGAAGGTGTACAGGTGGTGATCTATCCTACTTTCATGTCTCTCAAACATTGTAAGAACTGTAAAATAGAAAGTATAAAACCAAAAGTGGAACAATAATGGTCAGAATAGCTGTCTCACAGTTTTCTAAGCCAAAGCAGATTTCACAGGTATTTAAAAATACAAAGTAAAGTTAACAATCTTTTTTTCCCAATATTATACAATGTTACATCGTATGCTATGTATAATTCAAATTGTAAAGGCTCGTAGTGGATCCCATGAGTTAACAATTTTTCCAAAGTTCAGATGTTAATTCACTGTATTTCAAAGCCACACGGGAATTTTCCTCATGCTATTACATTTAAAACCCAGTTTAACAGGTTATCACCAAAAGACAGAAATCCTTAAAAAGATAATCCATAAACAAAAGACAGAAAGAAAGCTGAAGCTGAAGCTGAAAATAACAAACCGTCTCTGGTCCTCAACAGACCAGTCTGGATTTCAGCACCATGGAGAGTTCCCCCTGGACAGCGCACCATGTTTGACTTCTGTGACTTCAGTGCACAACATCTAATCTCTGGCTGCAGGTAACCTTAGCACCCCCCCCCCGCCCCCCCCGTCCCTTTAATTGGATATACACAATGTATAATGATGAGATAAAATAAAGAAAAGAAAAAAAAATGTTCACAGAAATCCAATAAAGTCCAATAAAGATTTCAAAATATATATATATTCTCCATTTATGTCATGGTACTGAATGTAAATTGTTTAAAGAAGAAGAGGGCATATGTATGCAATGTTTGTACAGTATAGTTTTGAGGATGTATACCATTGTGGTTTAACAGCAGGAAATTCGGTCTGTTACCCCACTAAGCAGTCCTATATGTGGCCACATACTGTCATATGTGTATTGCAAATATTGCTGGCTCAGACACATAGGATTCCATTCCAAAAAATGTCAAGCACCCATGACTTCAAATAATTTGCAGAGTAAGTTACATAACCCCCACAGCTTAAGTGTGTGTGTGTGTGTGTGTGTGTGTGTGTGTGTGTGTGTGTGTGTGTGTGTGTGTGTGTGTGTGTGTGTGTGCAGACACAGATGCTTGCACTCCACAAATACGCCATTGGCCCACTGCCTGACACTGTGAATCTGCAATCATGTATGTGGTTATTGCAACACCAAGAGTGATAAAAACAAATTTACAGGAAAAAAACAGAGGAACCCCCAGAGTCGAACATAAACATCCATCCACACATACAGCCACATACACACACAAAAAAACATTTACACATGTAGGAAAGATAGGACGTATAATAGGTCAGAGAGTAAGAGTGAGAGAAAAAGACACTGAATGAATGTATGATTGTGGAAGAGATACATAGAGGCAGTGCAGTCAGGACTGGAATGCAAATGAAAAAAGGAGGGAGGGTGGGCAAAATGAAAAATGGGATGGAGGCAAGATTTACCATCTAAGCTCAACAGCTCTGCAGCATTTTGTCCTGGATTCAGAACCTCTGTGCGATATCCTCTGACATGCAGCAGTAGGATAAGCAGTAATTTGGTCTAAATTTCACTTACTCTCCCTCTACTAGTCCCCTTTTTCTTACCCCCTTTCTACCTACCCCCACCCGCCAGAAGGGTGAGACTCAACACCATTTAAAAATACAAATATAGCTGCCACTATTACCAGTGTGACCTCTCTGGGCCACCACAGTCTCCGACTGAAGAGCACAAAGGAAAGAGCACACAAAGTGGAGTGTAGGGGAGTTCTTCAGCTATGAAGCAATCATGAAGTAAAGATCGAAAGGACACCAAACAATGAAGTAGGAGGAAATATAATATTGATGTCAAATTGCTCTAGAATAGAGAGCAATGAAGATGGATAAACTCAGATCTAATAATAAAATCTTGTAATTGGGTGCTATTTGAATGAGCAACCACAATCTGTATGAATCGCAAGGAGAGGACTGCAAAACTGAAAATTCCCCGATACAAACAAAATATCAAAGGAGGCTTTTACTCATTTAGGCCAAGAAGCGTCCGCAGATAAGAAAGGACATTGTGCATCACTGCGATATATATTCATTTGCTTGGATGTAGTCTCTTGTATAGTGAAGTTCTTTTTTTTTTCTGTTTTGTTTTTTTCGCAGCTGAAGCCATGTTGCTGACTGAGAGTCCACAGAGAACCTCTGATGGCCACTGCTGCAACTGAGCAAATGCTGAGAGCCCACTGCTGCTGCCCACTCACAGGCAGGATTACTCATACCCAGCTGGATTCTCTGTCCAAGCTTCTCCAGACAGTCCTTAAGTTCAAGTGGTAACCCTCATCTCTCATGACAGAGCAGTAAACACTTTGAACAATAGATGGTTGTTGTAAAATAACCTTTGAAGCTTCCACTCTAACTGTTGTCTGTAGAGAACTGGTTCGACCAAATGTGAAATGCAGAACAAAGTGTAAGTCCCATGTGTGTTGACAGGAAGTTATCTCTTATGAATTGTAGATTTTTTCCAATAGTTGAGACATAAATGGAATTGAAGGGGATCACAACTGGCTTATTCCCATAGAGAACAAGCACAAAGAGGCTTAGCGCTCTAAAAGAAGACACTTAACATGCCAGGACGGTACATACTTGGCCATTTGATTATCCATCAAAACATCCATGTTTTTCAGTCTGTCGGGGAATATTCCATCTCTGAAAGAAATGTTGCAAAGCTTCCCAATCCCAATATCCCTTTTGTATGAAAAAATAAAATAAAAAATCAATCTATTCCAAGACCAGGGTAATCAGCAATTCACTTAGATGTTTTATTGCCCATGTTGTGTGTATCATATTTCTTAAGGTTCTTCAAGGTTTATGTTTCACTGTCACGCACGTCTAGTCGGTAACTTCTACAAAATGTCACAAAAGCTAAGAATATTTTCCTCTTCTGACATTTTGTTGCTTTCAGATCCAATGTTGGATTACAACAGCATCTTTTTTTTTCCAAGTAAATACCTGTAGAGCATTTCTCATATGTCAAATGATTCAGTTGGATGTTCATGTGTCAGAATTACCTCAAATATGAAACAAGTGTCAACAAAGTCTTAAATATTTCTAATTTATCATTGTAGGATTTTTAGAAATGCAATCCTTGTTTTATATTCCAGTCATAAGTCTCTTCTCCACAAATCCATCATGGTTTGGGTTCTGATTCAGATGGCTTTTTGCAGGCATACAAACAAACAACCTTTAGACCACAACCAAATTGCTAGGTTGACATTCAGCTACAAAGCTACAAAGAGGCCAGTGGTTATTATGCAGGTGGATGAGCTGCTTCGATGTTGGACCAGTTCATGTCCACAGCCATTGGAATTGGCACTGGGGGAGCAAACATGATAGTGGCTGGCATGTTGACAATACTATATTGTAAAACACAACATCTAATTAATTTCATGGACAAGTTTTGGTACAAACAAACATAAGGCAAACCAAATATATCGGCAATAGGCCATGTCTCGGGAGAAAGAAGTGAAAAGGAGGATCCGTCTCCCCCCTCATGCTGTTAGCAGTCTCGCTTGTTCGCTTCTATCTGTGTGGGGCTCTGACATCTGCACGCCTCTCATCAAAATCCAACAGGGGAAGAGTCTCACAAACCTGCTCTGATCAAATTAATTCACATTGAACCAGGCTGCTTGTTTGTCTGAACACTTGGGCCCCCACCAGATAAGCTGATTATAACACACAATGTTACATGCTGTCCTATTTGTATGGATTCACTGTTATCAGAGTGTCCCTGGCAATGTACAATCACTGACCTATGAAATGTCAAGATAACCAAAGATGGATAATTACAAGGTATCCTGGATAATCCAAATCAGGGCAGCCTTTGGCCCTCCCCCCAAAAATATGAGTAAGAAATATTGATAGTTTGATGTATTCAAAATGAATGGAAAGACTAATGAGTCTCCAGAGGCAAGGGACCTGTTGTACCATATACATTTAATAATAAATGTGTAGATGGATGCTATGGGTAACTAATCTATAACTATCCCAAAAAATCAGCAAAATATTTTTTTCATCAAGAAAAGCAAAAGTTGACATTAACTCTCAATTCCCTTTTTAATTAATGTATGCAGGATAGCATCTATGTTTGCTTCTTGGCTTAATTCAGGTAATTTGTGAACTCTTCATTGGTCCAGTCATATCTAATGCTTAATCCGTTGTCATTACTTAAATCTCCAGTGAAAATGTACTGATCCTAGTTCCGTGTAATATGTCCTTTTTCCACCATCTCCGTGCTAAACATATTTTATGTGCTTTCACTCAGGTATATTCATGTGCGAATTCAAAGTGAATTTTAGATAGGAGAAGAAAACAACAGCACTGTGATACTAACATGAGGGCAGCAGGGTTTGACATATACTTGTGACGTATACTTAATGACATTTCCTCTATCTTCGCCACAGTTAATGCTTTATTCTCAGGAAAGAAATTATAAACTCTAAGCAACCACTAATTGTACCCTGGCTCCTGGTAATTGAACCAAAATTCTACCCCACACTGGAAGACCTCAGACTGTCACAGACAAGGGGGCTGTCACCAGCTGAAGTGACCTGTCTCCTTTGATCCAGACATATGCTGCTACATCCTGCAGGGAGGAGCCCAATTCGTTGTGGAGAACAGCTCTCCATTGCCTCTCTGTTTATTAAGCACAATTCAACAGCTGGTGACCAATTAGTTTGTTCTCCAGATTTCCAAACCCATGTAAATAGCGCACCTCTCTTATCCTTTGTCAAAGGGGACAACTATATATGTATAAACAGGTGAATCTCAGAAAATTAGAATATCGTGCAAAAGTTCATTCAAGTCAGCAATTCAACCTCAAATGTGAAACTAACATGTGATATAAACTCAGGACGTGCAAAGTGAGATATGTCACGGCTTTATTTGTTATAATCTTGATGATCATGGCTTACAGTTTTTGAAAACCTCAAATTCCAAATCTTAGAAAATTACAATATTTGGAAAAGGCTCAAAGTGTCACATGCTCATCAGTCAATTAATCCTAAACACTTGTGAAGGGTTCCTGAGTCTTTAAATGGTCTCTCAGTCTGGTTCAGTAGAATTCACAATCATGGGGAAGTCTGCTGACCTGACAGCTGTGCAGAAAACCATCATTGACACCCTCCACAAGGAGGGAAAGCCTCAAAAGGTAATTGCAAAAGAAGTTGGATGTTCTTAAAGTGCTGTATCAAAGCACATTAATAGAAAGTTAGCTGGAAGGGAAAAGTGTGCAAGAAAAAGGTGCACAAGCCGCAGGGATGACTGGAGTCTGGAGAGGATTGTCAGGAAAAGGCATTTCAAAAGTGTAGGGAACTTCACAAGGAGTGGACTGAGGCTGGAGTTAGCACATCATGAACCACCGCACACAGACGGATCCTGCAAATGGGCTTCAAATGTTGTATTCCTCTTATCAAGCCGCTCCTGAACAACAAACGTCAGAAGCGTCTTACCTGGACGAAAGGCAAAAAGAACTGGTCTGTTGCTCAGTGGTCCAAAGTCCTCTTTTCCAATGAGAGAAAATTTTGCATCTCATTTGGAAACCAAGGTCCAAGAATCTGGAGGAAGAATGGAGATGCACACACTTCATGCACTTAGATGCATGAAGTCAAGTGTGATGTTTCCTCAGTGTGTGTTGGTTTGGGGTGTCATCTGCTGGTGTTGGTCCACTGTGCGTTTTTGAGTCCAGAGTCAACGTAGCTGTCTATCAGGAGATTTTAGAACATTTCATGGTTCCTTCAGCAAACAAGCTTTATGGAGATGCTAACTTCATTTTCCAACAGGATATGGCACCTGCCCACACTGCCACAAGAACCAAAACCTGGTTAAATAACCATCAGATAATGGTGCCCTATTGGCCCGAACCCCATAGAGAATTTATGGGGCATTGCCAAGAGAAAGATGAGACATGAGACCAAATAATGCAGCAGAGCTGAAGGCAACTATCAAAGGATCCTGGTCTTCCATGAGACCTGAGCAGTGCCCCAGGCTGATAGCATCCATGCCACGCCGCACTGAGGCAGGAATTAATGCAAAGGAGGCCCAACCAAGTACTAAATACATATGCTAGATGAAACCTTTCAGAGGGACAATATTTCTGTTTAAAATCCCCTTTCTATTAATTGTATGTGATATTCTAATTTTTTTTGAGATTTTCAATTTGAGATTTTCATAAGTTGTAAGCCATAATCATCAAAAGTATATCAAATGAAGGCTTGAAATATTTTGAGTTGCATGCAATGAACCTGTCATACATTAGTTTCACCTTGTAAATCTAATTGCTGGAATAAAAAACCTTGAACGAATTTCAAATTTTTTGAGCTTCACCTGTGTGTCTATATACACAACTTAGGCAGAGCACAGTTTGCACAATGCTGCTGAAGCATTTGTTTGGGCTCTAAAATATTCTGTTTAAAAAGTTATTAACATTCATAATTTAAGTTTCAGCACAATGCTTTGATGTGCATTAGTTTAGTTCCATCTTCTAAAGAACTTCTCTCAGTCCTGCACAAGGTGTGGGTTACTGATAGAGGAGTATGAAAATGAGAGATGGACGTAACAGGCTGTATAAGATCATCAGGCTGTAAACACACAAGTGGGAGAGGCTGTCTGTGTGTAATTTGATAATCATGAAGTGTCAGACATGGCATTTGGCCTTTAAAAACCGACAGCCCCCTGGTGTCTGGACTTTTTCATTGTCTTGCACATGAGGCAGGTGGTTCCCGGGAGGAGATAAAGAGTAAGGCTTTTACCCCACAAGTATCTGGCACAGTCATAGCTGAAACACACACCTTTGTGTCCCATCTGGGAGACCATTTCTAACAATCACTGCCAATTTTCAGGGCTGTCAAACTGGTCATATCAACAGAGGACTTGCTGCCTGCAAATCTAAGTGCCAAGATCATATAAGTGGTCAAATGGAGAAGCAAATGCCAGAAATTTAAAATATTACTTCCATTCATCTCTCCAATTGTCATCATGTTTACCCAAAAAGTAAACAAGAAAGGATTCGGTTTGAAGGAAAAAAAAATATATAAATGTAAACATGACAGCATTACTTTGTGAGTGTGTGACAAACACATGTTCACAATTAATTTGTATTTGTAAGATTAATCGACCAATTAAATATTCAAGACTAAATCAATAATAACAGTTTCTTGACACACTGTATATTGGTAACTCAAATTTTAAAGTAAATGTACTCAATAGGGCAGCTTTTAAGGATACATTTCCTAAATAACCTGCTCTTAAAGTGAAAGTAGTTGAAGCTCACATATAGAGGTATGTACAAAATAGGTAAATATGTATTTTGTATGAAACTATTTTGATTTTTACACTTTGATCATCTATCATTTATTCTTTAGAAGTCATAATAATATAAACTGTTGCTTATTCTAGACAATTATTGGCTAATTTCCAGCTCTTCTCTTGTTATATTTCTAATAATTCTATGTTGAAATTTTGGGTCCTACCTATTCTTTGTTCAGGAATTTCTCAGCTTTGGATTTTTAAGCTTTGAATTAACATTGATTGTTGCAAAAATATCCCCTTGTGTCCTTTACGGACGGTTTCGATGTCAAATCGTATTGTTGTGGACCTGGTTTCTTTTTTTTCACGGTTTTAAAGTAAGTCAAGTTGCAGTGATAATATTTGACAATGACCTAGATGACACACATCACAGATGCATGAGAGATATTCAAAGTGATGCTTAATCTAAGATAAATTACATATAATTCATAACATAGAACCTTCCAAGTCTTCAAATCACTACATCTTTGTTAAAAATAATGAAAATAAACTTTTGTTGTGATATAGCACCAATTCTACTATAAGGAGATAACGTTGACATGACTATACTGCTGTCCACATCTGACAGCAAAACACAAAGTGAGCTGGCTGTGGGGGAGTGACAGAATCCAACATTAGCATATAAACTGCTGCCAAGAATAGCAAGCTGATGCTACCTGGTCCTTATCTAGAGATCAGAGGGACTGCAAGGATTTTGATTCCTGCATACAAAGAGGATAAACAGTGGAAAAACACTCCAACCTCTCAATCAGTGGACTCTCAACTGTCTCTGTAAACCCCAATTTTGAATACTTGGGAGGACAGACAAAAAAAAAATTGGCTCTGTGTTTGTTTTTAGGAGAGTGAATCTAGGGGGGACAGTCAGGTGGATCAATTGAAAAAGGGAACAGAGAGAAAAGATCAACATATATCAAAAAAAAAATTGTCATCTGGGGTTTCTGTGTCTTCCAGGTATAACTCACTCCCCTCCAGATGTTCTTTGAGCAATCAAGTTGATTATGAGATGTACAAATTTCAATGTGCATTCAAGATACTGCAAAAGTACATCTCATTTCTTTAAGCACACTAACATATCACATCATCTTACTTGCCTCTTGTGAAAAACTTGGTACTACCACTCTTTAAAGACAGAAAAGCAATTACGGCTCACTCAAATACACTGTAAATACAGACGTGAAAAAATTGGTACACCCTGTATATTTTAAAATATATTTGGACATGTAAATATTTAATATAAATTTTATTGATACTGAGGGATCAAAGTAATATAACTAAGCCATTGAAAAATAAGAAAGGCCTTTTTAACATTTATTGTGAAATGTAATATAAAAAGAATGCAATTTCTGCTGAGGAATAAATTAGGACACCCCCCACCTATTATCCCACCTAAAATGGTTCGAATCACACACAGGTGCACCTTGTCAGATGCACATGATCAGAACATCGTTATCCAGCATGTTTAAGAAGCCTTGCCCTATTAAAAGCTCAGATATAGTTTGCTGTGCCCCTGACTGTTGAAGTGAGAGCCATGGTGAGATCTAATGAGCTGTCTGATGCCCTCAGAAAGAAGATTGTGGCCACTTATGAGTCTGGTAAGGGATTTAAAAAGATCTTAAAACAACTTGACATCAGTCATTCCACCATCCGGAAAATTGTTTCCAAGTGGGGGACATTCAAAACAACTGCCACCATGCCTGGGTCTGGCTGTCCAAGCAAATTCACCCCCAGAGCAAACCGTCAGATGCTCAAAGAAGTCCTCAAAAATCCTGAAGTCTCCTCACGGGAACTACAGCAGGCTCTGACTATGGTGGATGTGGAAATGCCTGAGTCCGCTATCAGAAAGCGAATGCACAGGTTTGACTTTAATGGGAGGTGTGCAAGGAAGAAACCTTTGCTCTCCAAGAAAAACATTAAGACCAGCTTGAAGTTTGCCAGAGAGAATGAAGACAAAGACCGTGACTTCTGGAATAATGTTCTTTGGATGTCTAGAATTGAATTATTTGGACACCAGAACAGAAGACGTGTTTGGCGTAAACCAAATACAGCCTTACAAGAAAAGAACCTCATACCAACTGTGAAGCATGGAGGTGGCAGTATCTTGGTGTGGGGATGCTTTGCTGCATCAGGACCTGGCCAGCTAACCTTCATAGAATCCCTCATGAATTCGACTGAATCAGTGGATGCTTGAAGAACATGTGAAACCATCTGTTAAAAAAAGTTAAAGTTGAAGCGGAACTGACACTGCAACATGACAATGACCTAAAGCATACCAGCAAATCCACCAAGGACTTGCTAAAAAGTGGAGTCCTGGAATGGCCAAGTCAAAGCCCTGATCTTAATCCCATTGAGATGCTGTGGGGTGACTTGAAATGGGCCATATATGCAAGAAACCCCTCAAACATATCACAGCTGAGAGAATTCGGCATTGAGGAGTGGGGCAAACTTTTTTTCTAATCGATGTTGGAGACTGGTAAAAGGCTACAAAAAGTGTCTCACTGAAGTTATATCAGCCAAAGGGGCAACACTGGTTATTAGGGGGTAGGGTGTCCTAACTTTTTCCTCCATTAAAATACATTCTTGTTTTTTGTGTGTAAAACAATGTTCATTTGTTTTAATTGCAATTAAATTCCTGTTCTCTAGAAATGTAGAAACATGATTGGACATTGATATGTGAACATTTCTTAATGAAGAGATTATTGAATGTCCTAAATTTTTCACATGACTGTATATACCATAAGTCCTTATAATATAATACTTTATCGATGCTCATAGGGGAAATTCGGGTGTAGCAGTAGCAACAATAGCAAAAGAAAAAAATGACGCCGTTTGCATCGTTTTTCATGTATGTGGTGATACATGCAAGACAATTATGGTTGTTTCAATACTGACTCCAAAACAATAGGTAAAACTTAATCCCTATTTAGGCGTCTAATGTCTTGAGGTTTAAGTCACGGCAGTACTCAACTGGAGTTGGTCAGCCATGAGCAATATCGAGTCTGATCTTTCTCAGATGCCATACTAAGCTGTTCTTGCAAGGAAGAAAAATGCAGTCCAATGAACAATCCTGAATGCCATCAGCTGGAAAATGTCTCTCTCAGAAAGTGTCTTTATGCATGTGCGCATATGTAAGTCTCATTAACTTCCAACTTTCCCGGTTTCGAGCTTCAATTTGAGACAATAAGCGTAGGAGCTTGTGTAATATCCTCTCCACACAAACATATTGCACTTGAATGGCTCTGAGTGAATTTGATTTATAGTGTAACGTTGACGTTTCACGGTTTAGCAATCTTGTAATTTGTTACCTCCAGCACAATAATAGAACAAGAAGTACTATGTGCTCAAACTAGTAAGCTCATTAAACAGAAATGTCAAAAAGCTTTTTGCATTTTCAGAGATACATTGATTTGATGTTTGCATAGTTAGACTGACATGTCTCTCAATGCTGTCATAAATTTTAAATTGGGTTTAGCCTGGGTCTGGCACTCTCAATCTCCTGTCAAAGCATTACTTGTCATTCTTATATTTTGGTTTTGTGTTCATTAAAGATATACAGATTAGAAAAAGAAACAAGTTGTATATATTTAATTGTATTATTTACATATTCTTTCTTTTAGATTACCTTCACATAATGTAAACCCATGAAAGATTGTTGAGCTTTTCTACAAAACATGTGTTTAATGTCATTTTTAAGTGAAAATGACATCTTTAACATTTTATGTTTATTATGTTTGCTTGTAGGCTGGCAGCCACCCTTATGGAACTAATCATACCAATTTCCCCTTCAGTTATATAATTTAACTGACTAATCAAAAATGATGAGCACATCAAAAAAAAATTTCATGTATCAAATTAATTCCCGACTATTTTGATAGCACACGTGTGTGTGTGGGCTTTAACTTGTCATTGCTCTTTTTTAAAAAAATTTAAAATTCTCCTTTTGAGAAAATGTCTAAGGGATGATTCATGTGCAGATGCTAAATATAAGGATGCTGATTACAAGCCATAATCACTGCACAGGTGTTCCTTATGATGGGGTCAGTGAATGGTCAGCAGGAGCTAGAGATGCCACCTGCCAGCAGGAAGAGGGCATATGGCTTGCTGCCAGCTGGTATGTCAATAAGTTTCGGCAAACGTGCATTTTTTTCAAAAAGTTTTTTTCAGTTTCGTTAGTTTTAGGCTATGATTTGGATGCATGTCACTAGTCTTGGGCTGGGAAGTCATCACAAAGTCTGCAATTTTTTGGGTGAAATAAATAACAGCAAAGTGCTTTTCTATATTTGTCTTAAAAAAAATTATATGTCTATATATCTACACGACAGGGCCTCACCTGCCTTGACTTGTATATGAACTAAAGTGACATCCCATTCCTAATCAATAGGGCTCAATCTGACGTCTGTCCAACCTTTGCAGCTTTGCAGCAGTTTCAAGTCTTCTGTGAAGGCTGTCCACAAGGTTCAGGAGTGTGTTTATGGGAATCCAGAAGTGCATTTGTGAGGTCACACACTGATGTTGGATGAGAAGACCTGGCTCTCAGTCTCCACTCTAATTAATCCCAAAGGTGTTCTATTGGGATGAGGTCAGGACTCTGTGCAGGCCAGTCAAGCTCATTCACACCAGACTCTGTCATCCATGTCTTTATGGACGTTGCTTTGTGCACTGGTGCACAGTCATGTTGGAAAAGGAAGGGGCCAGCTCCAAACTGTTCCCACAAAGTTGGGAGTATGGAATCATCCAAAATATACAAATGCTGATGCTTGGTATCGCTTCACCATACCAAGACATTTTGGACAATTCCATGCTCCCAATCAGAATACGATCACAAATGTATATGCTGTGTTCTGAAAGAGAAAATAACCTGTTACTCAGAATAATGAAGTACATGCATGGAACATCTCATAGAACCATTTGCAAACAGCCCAGAGAAGATGGTTTACGTGCCCATCACCTGAGGCAAAGGCTTGAAATGACTGCTGTCTAGTGGAGGAACAGACTCTGTGTGAGCTAACATATTTTCAATGGCAAGCAATGGCTGATGTGAGTGCCCGCAGGGCAGAGTTATGATCTGGGTGGCAAATAATACAGACACAGCTGCCGATCATCCAAGGAAAAATTGGAAACAGTTTGGACAGCATGATGAAAGTCAGCCTCTCAATTCGCTTTCAACCTTTAATAGAGGAATGTGACAAAATTATTAAAGCCTAATTTATTAACCTGAATATGTATGCACTGCTATAACAAGTGAAAACGGCAACTTCCAATGCTGTTGAGAGGAAATCCTATTGAATACTGCTGGTATTAAAGTACATAGTTTTTGGTGGGCGTTTTATTTTCCATGATCTGATTATTGAATACATTATATTAAAAGAATCTTTTGAATCTTTTGTTAAACTCATTATTATTCACATCAGCAATCAAGGCACATTCAAAGCTCTGTTAAACCTGTTATGAGTGCTGTGTTGTATGGGAGATCAATTAGTTGACTATTACATTGGCTATGTATGTTCAGAAATCCAATGCAATAGTCAAATTCAGGGAAAAAACAAAGAAAGTCCACTGAAAACAAAGGACGGATGAATCCTCTCTTCTTCCACTGGCCTTCAGTGACCTGCCTTCACACTTCAGTACACAGAGAGGGAACTTCATGGCATGCCAACGGCAATTCACAGCTTTTACTGACTGCATACGCTATACTCACATGTTTTTGCACGACGCATTGTCCTTTACCTTGATTAAGAAGGGAGGAAAACTGAGACGAATGCTAAATGGAGAAGAGGATGAAAATGAGGTAAAGGGATGAATAGGTTGGGTGATTGGTAGTTGGCTGCCACTCTGGCCCAGTGGCCCTGCAGCTGATGCATAGTGTTGCATAATGGGTCTGCATGCAGTTTGAAGCAACACAAACAGGGCTTCAGCACATGTAGCTGAAGAGACCACTCAACCCTTCTGGGGAGGGGAAGTTATTTCAATGTGCACATACATACACAGGAAGAGACAGCCGTGTTTTGACACAGTGCACTAAAAATAGCACATTCTTAATGGAAAAAAAAAAGCAGATTGCCGGTCAAATCCAGACTAGGAAACATAGAAATTTTTTTCTTCAAGTCAGGGAGGCGGTCATCGTGAGAGAACCGATTGCAGGCTAAACCATTTGAAATCATATGTCACTGTGACTGTAATGCCACCTGACACATGTGTCCCACAAGAACTCACAGCCGCCATCAAACACAACAAATGAATTAAAGCAAATACGAATCAGAATGAGCAACTCTGCAAGTCTGTTATGTAATTCGCAACCTGTGGGGTCCAGTGGTAGGAGATGGCGGCAGACAGGCCTGTTATGTTTGCTGCTTCACATATATGGCTATTAATCATGCTCAGGCTTTTTGCACTCGTCTATTTCCAGAGAAGAGAATACCTTAGGGCAGCGGACCTAAGGCACTGCAGCAAGTGCCCTCAGGACTTCAGTATCACCGCAAATGTCAGATAATGTTAGCATGCACATCGGAGGGCAGCCAACGGTGACAGAATCCTGAGAAATCCTATAAATGGCACCTTTGCTCTAAACCCGCAATAGATATGATGTTTGAAAATTCATTGATCTGATACTAAATTCACTCTGCTGACTATCCATCTCAAAAATGTCTTTTTTGTGATTCCAGGTTCATCCTCCTCCGCTGTAATGTTATTGCATGCATCTGATGAATAAAAATGCAAAACTGATGCGCCTAGGATAGAAAGAGATAGGAGAATCAGTATTTCTGATAAATACAAAATACACTTGAGAGTTTTACAGTGCAGAAACACCAGCCGTATCCAAGCCTTGCAAGAAGCCACATGGGATGCTCATGAGTACAAGTATTTCTGACAAAGACAGAGCAGGTAGACTTGGACATATGGAAAGGAGTTTTGTGTGTAAGAGCTACATAAGATAATACATCTGCCCTCTCGCTCTCTTCCGTGTATGAGAAAATATTTCTGCAGGTTGTGTTGAAGGGTGAGTCATCATCAGTGCAGAGGGAAAGAGGGGAGAGGCATTATTTTAATAGAGACTTATGGCAGCAATGCAACAAGGAAATATTGTCCATCCAGCCTCTGAATATGTTTACACAGTGAAAATTGTCCATACACATAAAAAGATGAACCAAAGTTCAAGGACAAGTCTCTTGTTAACGTATATGCAGACTTAGTTACGCAACATGCTGCCACAATAACTCCAAGCGTGCTGAATGATAAAGGTAACAGACACGACTGGGCTGAGCCAAAGTCTAAGTACGATGTTAGAATAATAATGAGTGACTTTCCATTGTGGTCATGTTACTGCAATTTATTCAGCTCTGCTCCAACTATTGTAGATAACAATGTATTAAATTATATGGAAAGTGAAAAAACATTTTTACGGGAAAATGATTCAAAACAGAGGTAGAAGATTAATTCTCTAAGCCTAATAAGAATTATTTTGCTTAAGTGACAGTTTAACTGTTTTAATTGGCCTTTAAATGAAATTTGGTCACCTGTACAGGTAGAATTGTATAAACAAGTGTCATGTGACTCAACATGAAGCACAGCCGAGAAAGACAAACTTAATCAGCACAGAAACTTACGTTGTAGTGAAATCCAGTGACAAATATTGCTGTCCTTTATGCCACTTGGAAAATAATTCAAGAAATTCCTAGATTATGAATTTCTGAAGGACTGCACTTTGTAGAAGTGGAGACATCTCAAGCCTTTTCAAGTAAAACATGAATACTTAATAACAGGTAACGCTTCATAATATAACATTCATTTCATTAATGAAATCAAATTTTAGGATAGATTTTTTAACAGCTAAATGAAACAATGTTGTAACAACAGCATATTTACTTTTACCGTAGACAGATGTTCATTCTGTGTGACATTTAGAAACATTTGAGCAGGACATAGATTCTGACACCAAACAAGAGCAATTAATTGAAAATGAATCCTCCCAAACAAAGTCTTACCTTCTCCCACACAGAGATGGTACAGGACTGAAAGACCAGTTCCCTCATGTCCAGACAAGGAGCAGGTAACAAACAGCAGATTTTAGCTGAAGGGAGTTTGTTTTGATCAGAGAAAAAGAGGCGAGCTAAACATATCTGTACTCACAGCATTTTGAAACTGCAATCCTTTGTAACCTGATACTGAAGTTCAGCTCGATTCCATGATGCTATCCAAGCTCACTGATTAAATTACTGCATGCACTGCTCCCAAAGCTCCACTCTTTCAATAATATGCCATCACAGATTCTAACTGATAAGCTGGTTTGACATTGTAAATTAATATGAAGAATAATAACCACACATATGAAGCAAAACTCATATGTATTCATTCATTACCAAATGTGAAAGGATAATTTCTGACCATGCTCAACCTCAATCCAATTTTGTATTATGTAGCAGAATCTGTAAGAACTGTGTCTGTATCATTTAGATGAACCCCAGAAAGTTGGGGAGCCTTCTGTCTTTTCTGGATGCTAATACAAAATATTTTTTTACAAGGGTTGTTAATGTTGTTATAACTGGCATATGTTCTTGCAGATGCAGAGGGGATGTGTTCTCTTCAGTATCCCCAAATTTTGATAGAATGAAAAAGTTGGAAAAGGAGAAAGATGCACGTCGAGCAAATGACCCAGAAAATAACCTTTTCCTTTTGAACTTCTGGGGAAAAAAGTCATGTCAGCAGTATAGGTCATCCCAAGTCAACCTGTCAGAGGCACTTGCAGCTCACACTCATCGCAGTGTACCTCCTGGGAGCAAACAGGGGAGTAAACATAACAGGATTTAACTCAAAACAACAAGCACTTAGGAAATAAACACTTAACACAGCAGCATAACCAGTTGAGGAGCATAACCAACAGAGACAAACCAGCAATTGGCAGAAGCCAGAAAAGGAGATAGCAGGCTACAACACCAAAACTCTAGACACAGGGGTGGCTCATTCCAACTCTTTTGACTTTGTTTGAGGCTGGCTTATCCATTAGCTCCTTTGCCTGTATGAAAAATGCTGACAACTGTTTTTGGCCTTCAATTCCTAAAAGGAACCAGTCTAATTAAGTGGAAGCAGAATGAATACAATCACCCACCTCCAGATGATTTACAAATAGACAAAGCTTTTGAATCAAAGCTGGTTGCATTTTAAATAAATATAAGTTCACTAAATAAGACCTTAAAGGAAACACTTTGGAGTGAGATTCCAATATTTAAAGTGTAAAGAGCATTTTCCTTTCAAGTATTGATGATTTCACAGTGATCTCACCCCTGTCTTCCCTATAGCAGGAATTGTATACTTAGGGTTTTGTAGATATTTGGACATTTCAAAAAATTCAAATAAAAAAAAGCTGTCAAAATCAAACTATAGATGCTGTACAATGCAATGGAAAGAGAGGCAGCGAGTCATTGAAATGATATAAATAGCATAATTTCTGCTGCTCTACTGGGGATGGAAAAGGACAACAGACTTGAATAGTTGGTGTTCACTGAATTTTGTGGACTGATAAAGAGATTACAAATTAATTCAAGAATCAGAGATACATGATATGTCCAGTGGGAAACAACATTTGATCATGTGATTAAATGTTTTCATCTGTGTCTTGGCACACTCTTCCTCAACAGAGGTAATGACAAGTGATGCGAGGATCAGCGCCAGCTCGGGTTCATACAGATGAACCAACTCTGCATAAATGAACTTGATAGAGACACATACAGATTTGCATTTCCTTTTTGCAACTTTTCAGTAAATTGATTTAAATTTGAATAAACAAAATGTGAAGGCCAGCAAATTATCACTGATCTCCTGCATGTAAATTTAAAGTTGGCTGGTAAATTAGGCCAAACCACCAGTCACTGTTGTCTGTTGCAGAGATTTGGGATCCAACACGGGTAACAGATGCTGCGGAAAAGAAAAGAGCTTTGTGTGGAAGTAATTTTGTTAGGACAACAATCAAACAAGCCCCATGAGATTAGCACCATTTCTTTGTTTGTTTTCATTATATTACCTTTTTGTTCTTGTATTATTTACTTAATGTGTTTATGTTTGTATTCATGAGCAAACAAAGGGCTCTGACTACCTAACTACTAAATTTAATGTTGTTGTGTTGTTGTCACTACTGTCAGACATCTACAGAGCAACAATGGAGTGTGGGATACAGTCTGCCTCATAACTCAATATTGTGAATTCATACGAAAAATCTCAGATTTAGTGTTTGTCTGAGCCTTTCACATATATTTCGTCTCTCTTACGATATATGTTAATTTCAACCAGAATACAATACTGATACTTGCTGACCCCCTACATTGTTTATTACACAGGTTATAACCTCTTCCTTGACCTCTTTTCAGGGAACCGTATGATTTTCTGCATGAAATAGTGATGGTGAAGATCCCAGCATTTTTCTGACAGGGTATTTCAAATCATAGCGCTTCTAGCAGCTACCAAAAAAGGAAGAGAACTCAGAATTTATTTATTAATTGTTGTGTTTCTTCTTTTCTCTTCAAGTGCAACATTCACAAATGAAAAAGAAATGCAGGTTCAATGAGTTTGTCCAAAATAGATAACCTATTTGCCACAGGTTGTGCATACTGTAATAACCCCTTAGAAATACAAAATTCATTGCTAACATAATACAAATAATTCACCAAATTTCTAGAACCACCATCAAAAGAGGCTCTTTTGTTACAGAGATAATTTTAAGGGGATAAGTTTCTGGCATCACAATCAACCAACAAATAAGAGGTCACTTTATTGTGCCAGTGCTGCAACAAAAGTAAATTAAGATTACTAAGACACATGTACTTGTATCTTTTTCATACAGCAAAATCATTTCTAAATGTTTTATTAATTATCTCTGACAGTGTATTAGCATAGAAATGCACAATGAGATGCGCAAAGTCAGATCTTTCTTATGGGGCTGGATATCAATCTTTATGTACTGGCAAAGTCCATAAATACCAGTGGCTGGTCCGAAAATCAATGCATGCCTCCTACATATTTCAATCTCCCAATGAAGGTCAAATTAATTCAACAATACCTGAAAGGATGAATCCGAACCAGACAACTAAATCAACCCTGCCTTAGTTCATCCAAAGTCACATATTGTGTGAAAGAGTGTAAAAACAGCAAGATCTAATCTGACATAAATTAATTGTAAAAGCCATCACGTGGCAGATGATTAAGCTCTAGCTGAAAAGGCGCAGTTTCCAGGGTTAAGCCGCATGTAACTCATGTACATTATAGATGAGGTAGAGGAGAAGGGGAGTGTTCAGTGAAGCACTATCAGTTACCAGAAGGCAAATCTAAATCTCCCCCATCATGACTAACCTCTATGTCAGAGCCACAGGGGTGACACAGCAACAAGCTTAGCCTTCCCCTCAGACTGCTGTAAACTCATACACAAGTCTCCAGCCTCTGACTGCCAAACGTTGACTGCATTCTCATTTCGAAAAGCCAGGAACTGCCAAAGTGATTCCTGCCATCACATGAATTTGTCACTTTGCTAACAGGGCTTATGAAAGTTAGATGAACATTTTACAATCTTGTTAAAACCGATTACATTATTAAAAGGGCACATTCATCCTGCAAGACGGGAAAGAGAGCCAGTAGCAGATTGAAATTCTAATAAGCTCAATGCAGTGTTTGGAGATTGAGAATGTTGGGAGAGTCTTAGCTTTAAAATCCTGTATAAGGACATGGGATGATTTGGCCTCATTGTCCAATACATGCACTGAAGCGGGTCAAAAAGACAGGGGATTCTACAAACCTGTGATAAACCCGTTAACCAGCTTAGCCTTACACACCTCCCCCAGCATTTAATCTGTCATATGAAGCCATGTTTTAAATGTTATTTTTAATGTCCTCACTCTTAGTTCAGACTGATACCTTTAGAGCTGCATACATTTAAATTTTATTGATCTATCATGGAACTTTACATTGTCCACAAATCTGACATTATTGTTATCTTAGTACTCCACAGTCTGCTGAGGTAAAATATCCTTTGCAGGCAAGACTCTGTCTCATGTGCATGTACATTTCCCTGTGGCTCCTCAGCTGTGTACAAACTGGCAAGGGCTGTGGCAAATCTGTTATAGCACTGAGGCAAAGGAGCTTGCTCAGATGGCAAGCCAGGATGGCAGTTTTTGCTTCTCAACCAGAGATTTTGACTGATTTTTCAGTGATTATATTGTGGTGCCTTGGAGGGGTCTTCTGGGATGTGATTGGATAACCAGATTTAAAGCAATGAGTGAAGTCAACAGCTAGGGGAACGGGATTCAGCCCATGTACATAGTTCAGTGTTGACAAAAAAAGGGTAACTGTGCAATACTGTTGTCAATTCTAGAGAGTGAAATCCTTAACCCAATATACACATTTTGCATGCAGTGTGCCAATGTGTATTTTTCTAAAGGTGGGAATCTGTGCTCAATGCTCAAGTTCTGTGCATTTCCAAAAATTATAATCTGATAATTTGCATTATATATAAGCATTTTATATGTTTGCTTAAAAGCAACAATATAGTTCCCTTTAAAAGTGTTGTGTGTGGTGGAATGTTTGGGAAGGTGTAGTCAAGGATGGAGAGTTGACGAGTTTACTTTTCTCTCATGCAAAATTTCAAGGTTTGTAGCTCACTTTAAAAACTGATTTGCAGATTTGGGTACATGTTAATATTGATTATTCTCATTGGTAGTTTTAAAAATAATTGTATAGATTTGCACAGAAACCACCATGAAGCTATATCATAATATTTTGTTTCCATAATTTGTTTTGTGTCGACATTAAAATCTTTAACCACAGTCATTGACAAATATGTCAGAATATTTAGATAAAACTAGTCATTTCAATCTATTATGATTCACAACATTATCAAACTCCCACCACATTATTTTTTCAAATCCTCTTATTGATTGATGATAAATAGTTATGATATGATGGTTATGATAATTGGTTAATAGATGGTTTGGCATCAGTTTCCCTAAATTGACACAAAACTTGTCTTAAAGGAGGCCGTGGATGAATATCTAGTGTTTCTATCTCATTGTGAAATACTGGACTAAATGAACCCCGGACAAGCAACATCGCTTTGAAGTACTTCTAGTAGATATATATGGTCCATACTTGTTCCCCTATGAAAAATAATTTTAGTTACTTCTTCACGTCAAAGCACGTGCAATCAATGCAGCTTAATAGAAATAAAGATTGTGTTCTTGACGCAATCCTTCTGTTTATATTGAACATTACCTTCTGCTTCAAAGTCCAAAGTGCATTTAACAGATACAGTATACAATAGCAGGTGTGCACAAAAATGTTCAAGTAGTCCATTGGAACAGAAAAAAAGAACTCCGAGCTGCAGTTGTCTGTTAAATATACCAAATCTTTAAAGAGGAAATCTTTGACCTTGAGGACATGCTAAACAGAGCCTCTGAATGTCAGCCACTTGAATCTCCAGACATTCCATCATATCTAATAGATGCAAAAAATAATCTGTGTATCCATCCAGATGTAATCAGCTCATATTTCAAATTAGCGGTGCATGTCTAATGCCAATAGGACAGATGGAAAAAAGGAGGCCCACAATATCTGACTGTTCATGCGATGGCATCAGTAAGTCTGGAACTGTACATGTGTATTTGGTAGGAAGCTAATTTATCCCCTTGTATCAGCAAGACAATGGCTGGTTACTCCAGCTGAGAAGTTAAAAAAAACTTCTGATTAGATGGCCTGTAGCGGAAGTATGGTCCTGGGTCAGCCAGCAGCATATGAGCGTTAATAAGGGGGGGTAATTGAATTAGAGGATCAGTAGAGGCCTGCAGTGTGGGCGCCACACAGCTCTAATTTCGTTACAAGTGATGTAAACATGAGATTGTACCCCCCAGCACAGGGGCCTCCCACATCAATACATGCACACACACATATAAATACACTCCTATAGAAATACGATGGTCCCACATGTTAATTCAATAACAAGAGAATATTGTCTCACAGTCCACACACAATTCTGCCAGTGTGGCATCTGTTTTTCCTTAATGAATTAATGGTAATGGGTTATGCCGTTCTTCCAGAGGTTTTTGATTTGTAGTGAAATGTGATAGCGCATGATGTCTTAAAATTGTGGTTAACAGATAGACTGCACTCTTCCAGGAAACAACCTTCCAGGTTGAAAATAAATATTAATTTTACTGTGTTTATTCTGAAGACTTTAATGAGTTCTAATTTCCTGCTAATTTGAAGCAGATAGTTGTAAGAAAAAAACAGCTAAGCAAGGTTAAGTTCACAGAAGGCAAAGATGCAATCAGTTAAATGATAGAAATCATTTGAGATGAGATCAAGGGGGCAGCAAGAATGACACAGATGTCTATTTGGGATCATTTCTATCCAGACCTGAAACTAATCAATTTATTTTGTTTATCCGTTAGACTAATCAGAAGCTATTTAGATAACCAATTGATCATGCATATTTTCAGGAATAGTTTCAGAACATATGTGATGTGTGGACATCACCTTGGGTTTGAGAAATATTAATCAACATTTTCCACCTCATTCTCTCCTCTCTTTCCATTCTAAATGTATAAATAATAACTCTTGTTAGCATCCCCTCTTTTGTGTGACATTCATTGCCCCCTAAATCTATGATGAATAGTAATGAGCACGGTACTTATCTTTTACCCTGTCTAACAAGTCATGACCCTTGCCATCATGGCTGTAGTAGAGGAGACACATGTCAGATGGGTCACATCCGAGCAGTTTATCAATATGTTGGTGAACCAAATCTAAGCATATAGCGCTTGGCTATAGTGACAGGAATAGCCAGAAGAGACCGGAATAGCCAGAAATGCAGATGAATTCCCTTCTATTCTCATACCAAAAAAAAATTGTGCATTTCATAACTAGATCAGATAAGAAAAAAAAAGCATTTGTTGAACAGCAAAGACACACCCTATATTACAGCAATCTGTTTATTTAGTTTTGATGCACTGATCCAATAAATAATAACAACATAACAAATGAGGCTCCAGAGCTACATATGTTTGAAATATCATGAGATTAAACGCATCTAATGCACACGGCCATGTTTTTTTTTTTGTTTTTTTTTTTTTTTGTGGGAAACACAGATCACATTCATTACAACATTCCCTGATTAAAAAAATTCTGCACTAATATTCTGAAATCTCAAATATCTATCACAACATGCATCCATGAAACTACATCGTCAACATAAATGTACATTCCTGAAAAAAATGATAAGCAACAAGTAAAAAAAAAGTGGTGTTAAGCAAAGTGCCTCACAGGAATACACACATGCCTCCTAAGAAAAAAGATAAAATGGCTGCAGACAGCTGTGTAGACAAGGAAGATAGTGTAACCAGAGTAAATTGGCAGTTTGTTGACTGCATCTCCATCATAAGACAACAGAGCTGCAGGCTAATGATCCTTGTTGAAGAAGTGCCTCATGCTCTGTCAGTTTTTCATTACCACTTCACTCAGTCTTATGTATGACTAGGCAGTATTGGTAATTACTGACAGCACGCCAATCTTTCAGGCCCCATAATGGTCTGTTTTTCCACTTCAGAGAACTGATAAACAGCACCACCTCCAACCCACCTGTCCCCTCAGCAATGCTCCTGTCTAAGCAATGCTAACACAAGACATGCAGATGTTTGAAGCAACATACACCTCATTACAGGACATGGTTATGATCAGAAGAGGCAGTGTATTAGGCAATGAAGGCAGCAACTGCTATGCCATTCGAACCAGTAAATACTAAATACTGCTGCTTTGTGAAATTCAAATTCTTTTAAAAAAAAAAAAGAATGATATATTGTCGATAAAGTCAAATATTTATATTTATTTTCACACTCTCCTTTAAGCATTTTGGTTTGACGGTTTAGTCATCAGTTCTACAAGATGCTTCCCCTCTTTCTCAGATGCAACAGGAATCAGGGATTAGTGAGGTAGGATTGGTCATTGGTGTTAGGTTACTGTGGACAACTGATTGTATACTTCCATCATCAAAAACGAAAAACTACATCTCCAATGTTTTGAATCAAAATGAAAACCATTCTTTATGGTATCACACAAAGACAACATTATTTATTCAACAAATTGAGTTGTGTACCCTTTTTGTGCCCTTAAGAAAGTCTTACCTACTATCAAATGGACTTGTCACAACTGCGTGCAGAGTATAAAAATAAAAATGTCCAAACTCTCATTGTAGCAAACAGACAGACTGAAACATAACATTTGATGTTATGATACAAAACACATTCGGGCTCAGTGTCCTACTGGTTGAAAGTTCTCGGCCTTAGCAGCACCTTTGTCTTGTACATTCTGTAGATACAGCAGAGAAAGTGACCTCCCAAAGTGTCATGATTATAATAGATACTATTTCATTCCCCCAATCCTCAATCCTTAAATTTAAGGTTTTACGACATGACAACTTGACTTTGCTCTTCGTAACGTTAACGTTTTAACAGATTTATTCTTGATACACAGCAGCATATACTGCTGTGTGTAACACCCTGCTGAGGTCTCATTGAGGCAGCTCATGTTTATTGAATCAAAGATATCAGGGTAGGCCAGGGGGATTACAGCTTCCTCACCAGGATCCTAGCCTGGGAGAATCTTTCAGATTTTTTTTCCGATTCTCTCTAGTTATTTCGACTGGGAAAAAAAACGAAACTGTTTTTGTTATACAGCATGACTGATGAAAACTGAAAATAACTTTAACCATGACAATGAATTATCCCAACACATGAGAGATTTCAGGTCATTGGAAGATTAAACAAAGAACTAGCGGAGATGATTTCTAGCTCTAAAATTCACAACTATGATTGCCAATTGCCTTTGACAACTGCTTCAACTAAATGCCTCCACAGTCTTCATCAGATGCTCCAAGTGGCACCAACAACCCTTTATCTACCCCACAGACAAAAAAACTTACCAGCAATCTCTGCTTCAGTCTTTGATGGCTCAGGGTCTCAGGGTTGAGTCTCTGTGTCCCTCTCTTGCTCTCTAAAAGATGAAAGCTGTCCAAACACTGTACATCAGGGAGTTGCAGTGGCAAAACTTCATTTTTAAGCTGAAGGGAAACAGAAGAAAGCAAACAACTTTGACATATTTACATAATTTTTTACTGAATTATACCTGTTTGCATATCTTCCATATCTTCTTTTCTTAAGTGGTTTTTAAATCAGTTTTCTGCGGTGCTTCCCAATGCTTGTTTTGTTTATATCAAAATCAAAAATCCTTTCAAACTGTTGCAAAAGCCACTTGTGATAACATCTGCTACCACTATCTTTTAGTGTAGTTGGCCATTCAGGGCTCGCAGTGGTCTGACATACAGTCGGCAGCTACATTCATGTAGTAAAGAGTATGTCCTCCATTATTGATCTTTACAGGTTCCGTTTGGAAAAAGAGAACAACACGTCTGGGCTAGAGCATGTGAAAGTGCAATCTTGATTCTTGGAAATGTAAAAAAAAAAAATCATATGGAAATGTTTTGAGGCTTCTCTCTGGTATATCAAATTATGTGCTTTAGGATGTTGATTGGATGAACAATACATATAAGTGCACTCTGGCTTAGCTGGCTTAATGATTTATTTTTTATTTACTTAATTTGACAATTTGTGCAATGATTTCAATAGAAATTCTTAAAGATTTGTAAATATTTGCTTGCATTTTTTTGTAATTTTGTGCATTTAAAAAAAATCAATTAATTGAAAAATCATTTGCAGATATTTCTAGATACTTGTTTTTGGGTACCTTTAGGTCATTTTTTTGGTATAATTTTCCAAGAAATGTAAATCAGCTTCTTTGTTATTTTTATGCCTTATAATTTCAATCAGTTTTCTCATGGGACTTTGGAAAATGTTCAAGTAAATTAAAAAAAAGCAAATGATGTAGTTATTGTTAGCAAAGAATTTACTAAATTGTCACTGAAGTGCCAATTACAACTACAAAAAAATTCACATTACATCGAATGTATACAGGGATACTGGCCAACTTTGCTGAACGTTGCCTAATAGAACTCTTAGGTACCATTTGAAAAAACGCAAAACAAGTAATCAGAAACTCAATAAAGTCAAAATAAAAAGAGCAAATCAGTTTTACCATGAGTTATATATGTGTTTGAGTTGTACTGTTGCATACTAGTCTTCATGGTCAATCAATGTTGAGAGAATGTTTCACAGCGTTCTTTTTTCAAACTTCCTTCCCTGCAAACAAATTAGGATAATTGGCTTAAGTGTATCAATGAAAACAAACAACTTAAACCTGGTTGTTACAAGTTCACACAAATTAGAAAGCAAAGTAGAATAACAGCCTGTCTCAATGTCTGGCTGATAACACAACCTAAACTGCATGTTGTTGCCAAGGTTGTGGGGCTGGCTGGAAATAGTAATGTATCATGTAAAATATTCATGGCTAAAGTCAGGTGGAATCAGATGCTGCTTTTGTGTCATAGATGGGGAGCTGTAACTTGACTCAAACATGGAGGGCTATCTTTCGTTGGAGTTAAAAGTCCTCCTTGAACACACATGGACACTGTCGCAACCAAAACATTGGATGTCATGACACCACACTAGCTGCTACCCTGTGACATGTCAACCTGCCACTGTTCAGACATAGTATGATCGTTCAGCAGGATGAACCATATGTGGTGACGCCTGAAGTGTTGCTTACTTGTCTTGGTGTCACTACATATCCGTCGTTGACATTTGTGGCTACGGACAGAAAATTACCTTTTTTTTGTCCATATTGTACTTTTAGGATGAATACTAATACTATGGTGCATTGTGCTCGCCAGTCATGGGAACATGCCATGCTATTTTTAGATGTATGTTCCCAGCTGCACTTCTTCAGCCTGGGGCCAGTGGGCAATTAGTGTTTGTTTCTCATGGCAAGAAACTGTGCCTTAACCTCCCTAACGCAAACAGACATCTGAACACAGACTGTTTCTACTGTGGCCCATAGCCCTGCCGCAAGGCAATACTGGAGCGCCGGTACTACCATCCACCTCAACCTTGATAGAGCAGCAGGAGCGCTTCTCTCAGGCATCTAATTCTATTTCTCCTTGCAGGTGACTTATTTATTTACCTCTTCAAATAATTACTCAAGATCCTGGATGAAAGTTGGGTTTGTAAAAGAGACCATCATTTGTAAATGTTCAAATAGTGTATTGCATTAAGGGCATCAAATCCCCGTAATTAAGTAACTCAATGTTTATTCAACAGGATTCCAGAAATAATTAGTCACCCAACTTCTGGAGGCTGGCTTCATCTGGGAAAATGTTGAATAAGACTGTATTCAACTGTACAATTTAATTGATGCAACAATCACTGCTGTTCTTTTACTTAAATCAATCGCCGACTACTCATTTCTTCCACTCATTATGTGGTAGTTGATTGGCAGATTATGAGAAAGAAAATGAAAAAAGTAAATATGTGTTTTTCAAAGTTCTTCATGATGTCCTTAAGAGTCCACAAACCAAAGATATTCAAATGCAGTTAAAGAGGCCTAAAGAAACTATTGAATATTCATATTTGATGAACTGGCTCACAGAACGTTGATTTCTAAAATGTTTAATTTTAAGGAGGGTCTTACACTGGTAAACTGATAATTTTAGATTATCATCTAAAAGCTTATCGATTAACAACAGCAGCTCTGCTAAAAATATGACATAAATACAAAAGGAATTTCAAATGAACTTTACGTTTTGACTTTGAACTTGTCAACTGGTCCCAAATATTTAAAACTAGCAGACAGATGTATAAACAACTAAAGAACAGTAAAATGTGTGAATCCAAATTTTATCAGCTACATTTTTCATATACCAGCATGCTTAACATGCTTAAATTTGCATATAACACAAGAAGGACCTCAAAAACAAACAGGGTTTTTGTTTTAAAAAGTCAGATTATCCCAAAGAATTAAACCTCTCTTAAATCAAGCATCAGTGTGATATTTCCTGAGAAAATGTAAAATTCTTCCTCTGTGTTGCAGTTTTGAAAACTTATACTTCTCTCGAACACGATGCTAACCAAATTTGAAAAAAAATGAGCTCTGAAGTTTTTGTGTAATCTTCAAAAAACAGAACCATCTATCCATCATCTGCCGCTTATCCTACTCAAGGTTGCAGGAGCCTATCCCAGCTGTCATCAGGCAAGAGGCAGGGTAATGGACTGGTTGCCGGTCAATCGCAGGGCAACGTATATAGACAAACAACCAGTTGGGGGAAATGTTCCCAATTTTTCCAATTAACCTGCTGCATGTTTTTGGACCATGGGAGAACCTGGAGGAAACCCACCCAGAACATGCAAACTCCACACAGAAAGGTCCCCTTGTCGGAATCAAACAAGGGTCCTTCGTGCTTTGAGGCTGAAGCGGTAACCGCTGCGCCTACGTGACAGAGAACCAAGATGAAAAAAACATCACCTATTATTGCAAGCCATTTATTGTTGCCAAAGAAATTGTGTGTGACAGGCACTTAGGCACTCAGAAAACACAGATCTCCACCAAGTTCAAATTTATTGAATGGAGTTTCTTCTATGAAAACAGAGTTGCCACGACATATGTCTCCAGAAAGTGTTCTTGCCTTGTCACTTGTCCTGATAAAAAACAGACAGACAGACTCAGAACCCGCTAAATGGGAGCTAACTGTAATTGCATAATGCATTTCACTTGAATTCCTGAGGTAATAATGCAATACAGACATGGATTTTTCAGAACTCACCCAAAGACACAGAAATTAAACCGATGGGTTATGTTCCCCATTCATTTGTACTTAATAGCATCCAGGTGGTATTACTAGCATTTGATATTTTTTAGGCTGCCACTCTATGACTATTTAAATAGAAATATGACACTTTCTACTCCACTATATGTATCTGACAGTTTCTTCACCTTTATGATGATTTTACATTGATCAATTAATTATCTATACTGCTTATCATCGACTCGGGGTTGCAAGGCTACTGGAGCCTATATCAGATGTCATTGGCCAATAGTTGGGGTACACCCTTGACCGAAAAGGTTCATCCTAGACCAGTCACTAGCCATCACAGAGCCCTATATAGAAACACACAATCTCAGCTTTCTCATGCACACTTACTGACAATTTAGTTTTAGATCAACCCACTACATGTTTTTGATTAAGGGGACACATCATACTTCTGTGCTTTTGTATGTTTAGTTTTCACTTCATCATTTCAATATAAAAGAGGGTCTGTGTACTTTCCCTACCATTGAATAAAATGGACCAGTTACCTGCCATCATCCTGCCCTGTCCTCAGAATTATGACCACCAAAGCCCCCCCATGATTGCTGTGACCAATTGTGAAGTGGTGGAGGTGGTTTCTTCAACTTCTTCTGTCAATAATTGAAAAGGAAACTATAAAATGATTTCTTGCAAAAAAAAAGAGAAAGGAAAAGACACATTCAGAATAGGGAAAAACTGGAGAGAAAATAAAAGTTGTGTGTGTATTTGAGCCCAGACTCTGCCAGGGCTAACACAGGAAAATCAAAACTCAAAAAAATAAGAAAAATATGAAATAATGGAAAATTAGCACAAACATGACATAAAGTGTTGTAGTGTCTGTATATTTATTGGTCTTCCTCCAGTGATTTAGAATGGATTAAATTGGCTCAATTTTTGTTACTCCTTTTCTAATGTTAATTCACTGAGACTGCTGATGAAACCATTAGAGATTGTGTCAATTTACCCACATAATTAGAATGGTTTTCTTGGCCAGCAAAAGAAAAACCATATGGATGGGGAAAAGGGAAAGCTGCAGTCCAATGTTCAGACTGTGTTTATGTGTAAAGTTGGCTGGCATAATATGACTTCAAAGATGAATTCTCAAACATTTCATCTCTGTGGGCCTCCTCAGTCATACACACTGGAGCAGAATGTCATTTGAGCTCATTATTTGTTACAAGTATCTGGGCTGAGGTTTAGTGAGCGTTCAGCTTCCATACATTCTAATTAAGCAGCCATTAAGCAGTTCTTTTATTCCAACATACAGGCATTTGAACAAACTCATATCTGGCTGTAGTCTTGAAGATAGCAAACTATGTACAACTGTATTTGAGGAGATATAATAAGTCAGTTCAGGAGTATGTATGTCATCACTGCCTCTTTAATTCAGTCTAGTCAGGGCAATGCTAATTTAATCCACCTTGTTACAGCTCCTTCATGCAATTATCCAGGACCTCTTTTCAATGATGGGTCAGGATGAAGGCAGTGGATTAGACACGAGGCCTGACACAACCCACAGAGACCCATTACATCGGACAATGCACCATGTCCCATCACACAATTAGCAAAAATAAATCACAACAAAAAAATAATTACTCTGCTTCAGTCCCATGTGGACAACCCAGCCATTTCTTCTGGACAGCCACTGCAATTTTCCACGTGATCAGGACATTTGAATTCATTATATCCGCATGCAAACACACTACTAAAAATTCAGAACACTTGATTAATCATCCTCAACATTAAAAGTGGTATGTAGCAGAAAGTATGCCTTGAAGTGACTCACACAATATGTCTGTGGGTCTGCCTGCCAATATCATTATATCAAAAAGAGTGCAATTAGCCTTCATTGACGTGGACAACAGAAAGAGGAGAGCTTGTTGGTGTAAGGGGCATTAACATCAGACACCTGAATTCTAATATGACTGCACTAACCAGCAGGCTGAGTTAATCAAAATGAACATTCTGTGTGACAGCGAAAAATAGACACAGCAAGGAAAACCTGAAAGCAGAAATGCAGAAAGACAGACAATAACTGAAAGTATGGAGTTAAGCTTTAGTTTTTAATACAAAACAAAGCCAGACAAATAATCATCACTGACTATGGATTTTGGCAAGATCCACATAATCATCCCCAACCCCCGCCCTCTGGCTTGATCCTGCACCTTTCAGAACTGATCCAGCTCCCTGAAATGTCCTCATAGAGATTTAGCTCCAGCAGAAAACATCATACATATCTTTATTCATTATTATATACTACCCACCTGTTTATATTATGCAATGACTTCAAAAATTGTAATGACCTAATTTAACAGTTGTGGGCCATTGTTTATTTGATTTTGGTAGGAAAGTTCTTAATTTAGTTGTTTATTCACCAAAACAAACAAATACATGAACAAAGAAATCAGGAAAGAATGTATAAGTAAGAAATACACTGAAAATTAGTAGGATACAATCACTGAGTCACCAAGTGATAAAATTAAAGTATTCCTCACAAAGCATTTTTTTTTTGTTGAAGTGTCGTTGAGCCACTGAGACACTGAACCCCTAACTGCTCCCCGAGCGCCGCAGGATGGCTGCCAACTGCTCATGGTTAAATGCTGAGAGCAATTTCCCACAATGTATTAATAAGTGTTGAAAATTTAAAAGATTTAAAAAAATATGTATATATATATATATATTCTATATATTTTTCTTGCAACACTTGCCTTTATGTTTATGTGCTCTACCATGGAGTTCTAATTCCCCCCTCGCACGTAAATCCATTAAAGAGCGCCTCCATTTATCAATGCAATAATTTGCTGTTGTGAAAAAACATATGTGAATAATTTGGCATTTCTAAATATCAGCATCTTTCTAGGAAGAGGTAATAATTAGCCCTCTGTCTATGCTTTGATTCATCCTGATCACCTTCAGGTACAATCAATACAGATCCCTTAGGTGATCACTTACTCTGCTATGACATCAAGGCCAGTCAGCAGCAGTATTTGTCCAGTTGATGTTTTGAATTATCATACAGGTTGATTTTTCCTTAATTCAATATAGAAATATATTCTAAGTGAATGTCTGATCTGTGTACCAACAGTATATTAACTTTGCAATTTTTGTGGTCCCACGATAACGACGCATACAAAAAATTGTCATTAGTCTACTGTTTCGTTTTGTTTCATTTCTTTTTGTTTCCTTTCGTTTCATTTCATTTTTCAAAAACATATTGACATTGGTTCAGTAAATTTTCTCAAAAGATCATTATTACGGCTGCTTAGTGCATACAGAAATAATTAGATTACGCAATTTTTGTTTTTTGGATATGGCTTTGTAAGTAATATAAAACCTATTTTTCTCTCAACCTGTACACAGAGACATTATGAGGTCACATTGGGACAGGGGGCAAACCAATCTCAAAACATTCTTGCACATCCATCCACTTCCACTGCATGGTCAAGGAAATAGGGAGGACCCAAGTTTTAAATGATTAAGAACTGCTTCATTAATAAAGATCCATGTAAATCATTCTCTTCTAAGTAAAGATAAATTAAGGGAACAACAGAATAGATATTTAGTTATTGTTATAACATAGAGGTTATGTTGATAATTCTGATTTGTACTTACATCTATTAATCAACTTTATCCAATTCAAATTAAAGGTCTCACACAGAGCATGTTTAACAAAAGGTTGCAGGGAGGGCAGTTCCTTTATAAGAAAGTAAGAGCCACACAGACACTTTATGCTTGGTTACAATCACAGAAGGAATAATACATTTAAAAGTATGTTCACAGCTTTGTGATGACAATTCGCCTTAAAGTTTTTTCCATAGAGAGGCAACAAGAAGAGAAATTAGTGGGCAATACATCAGTGAACAGAAACAGTTTTCAAGCTCAAACTTTTCAGGACTTTTAGAGTAGCTTCAGCAACCAAGTGTATTTTATACATATACAACATACATATATATATCTAGAGAGAGAGAGAGAGAGAGAGAGAGAGAGAGGGAGAGAAAGAGAGATGTATCTTGAAAGCAATGGAGCAAAAAGCAGTGAAGGTAATGGTCAGTAATACCTATGGTATCTTAAAGACACCCATTCCTGTTGAGTCTCAAAAAAGATGATGCTTCAAAAAAAATGGTAATGTGATGTTAATGACATTGCTCTCTCACTTCATGCTGAATTTTCTTCCTTGGCTACTGGCAATAACGCAATAGAATTAAAATATTTTAAACTGATTTAAAACTGGCATGACATGGTTGAGCGGTGGTTAATCTTTCCTTCCTCACAGCACAAAGGACCCTGGTTTGATTACTACGGTGTTTGCATGGTCTCCCTGTGCCTGCATGGGTTTCCTCCCACAGCTCAAAAACATGCAGAAAGTCAATTGGAAAAAGTTGGGATTTTGGATTTTGTTATATGAATGTCTCTATATGTGGCCCTGCTTTGACTGGCAACCAGTCCAGGATGTACCCCGCCTCTCGCCCGATGACAGCTGGGATAGGCTCCAGCATCTCCCACGACCCAAAGTAGGATAAGATCCTAAGTGTAAGATAAGTGGTAGATAATAAATGAATGAATTTCATGCTGAATAAAAACTACTATGTTTGAGTCCTGTTGCCCTTACAAAATGGGAACATTAACCTGGGAAAATGACAATAGCGGTTCTATATATCAGCTGGTGAGCTCATCGCTTATTCGAACATTGACAACATCTAATGAAAACCCAGATTTTTCAAACACTAGTCAACTACCAGTGTTCCTCTAGACACCTGATTGGGACTCCAATAGTCATACAAGGCCATCATAGTGAATGCATAATCATATAGGCTAACTTTTAGAAACCTATATAAAATCAAAATAACATGACCCATGCATTTGTCTAAAGACAGATGTAATTGTTACACACATGTGGATGAAAAGATGTTGACAAATAAACTGGATGTGTGTGTGTAAAGGATTGCATGCAATGCATTACAAAACTTGGTACATGAACATAAACATAAACATAAACATAAACATAAACATAAACATAAACATAAACATAAACATAAACATAAACATAAACATAAACATAAACATAAACATAAACATTAACATAAACATAAACATAAAGCTGCCTCCACATTGAAATTCCCAGGGGACGAAAAGAGGGAATTATACCAATGCTTGCCCTCTCATGTAAGAGAAAGTTCAACAAACAGCCCAAGGGATGATGCGCTAACAATGATAATGCACTTTCACCAAGCTCAGTCTCACAGAACCATCATTGTCGAGATTTCCCAGAGAAGATGCTGTTACGTAACAGCAGCTGTGGACCCTGCTGTTCACATCACTAATGCCTCACACTGAGGGAGGGTCACATGCCTTATCCAGGCCACATACAGGCGCCAGTAGCAGCAGGATTCCAGCTGTTACTACAGCCTGGCTTCACTTACTCAGGACCATGCTGAGCCATGTTCTGCTCACACAGCCACATCCTCTGCTGATCAGCCATGTTCAGCACTTGTGCTTTCTATTTTGCACCCTCCAGTACCATAGGTGGAGGCATACGTTAAGTGACAACAACATGTGCAAATACAGGAGTCAATGATAAATTATTTTAGGTACAACAGTCATCATTAAATATTGGGACTTTTGCCCTGTTATAAGTTAGATATGAACTGAGTGTTGTTTCAACAGACCTTTTGACTTTTCAAATAAGTCACAGTCCGGGAACAATTTTCTCTTTCATCATGTCCCACTCTTACTTATTCTTTTCTGTGAAGGTCCTCAGTCATCCAGGTCATGGTCAATCATTGTCAAATCTTTTCATGGCAACTGGGCCTACCTTTTCTACTTGACGGCATTTCACCATCTGGCAGGCTTCTTGGCTTTTTCTTCTACGGCATTTTGATGAAAAGCACTTTATAAATATATGTAGTATTACTGTTGTTTTTAACATGAAAAAGGCACAATTAATAATCCCCAAATGCCTCTGGGTTCAAATTGTGTGCAAGCTTCTTTTTTAATATATATTTTATCCTCTCTTGACTAGTTAATCTATTACCAGTTGTGCTGACTTTTAATATTTCCAAGAAGGAGGTTCATCATATCACCAAGCCCTATTTATCAGTGTATAAAGATATGGTCAAAAATATATAAATATAAAAAAAGGAAATTCCATTTTCAGATGAACTGTTAAGAGAATAGTTTGCTTTACAGATCACGTTGAATGTGTTGGGAAAAAAAGCTGTTTCTAGTTACAAACACTCTTGTGCACATAGCATGACTGTTTATTTTAGACTATAGGTAAAGTCCATTGGTTTTAAAATCTCCGATTTGGGAAGAAACAGATGATTAAATTCTGTGAACCTCAAATTTAACAATTACATAATATTTTCACTGCATCCCCAGTACAGGAACAGCTCGAGTGTGCAGAAGACACTTATAGTTTTATTTTGGGTCAGGCACGCCAGCAGGGCATATATCTCTGGTTGTTTCAACCTGACTTCACAATAATTAGTTCCCATGTTGCCCTGCTGTGCACCCCATTGCCAAATTAGCAAAAAAAACAACAGCATCTCATTGTGGTTTGATGCAGTACACTGATCACCACACGCTTGAGACATAACAGTCTGCACTTCACACCAGGTCAGACATTCAAGCATGGCATTCTGTTCGCATTATCGCTTGATGTTTAGGGATCTGAGGTGCACAAACACACGCCAACAAAGATGTCTCTCCAGTCATTCAATATTTTTCATTAATGTAAAGTTACGTCCCTCTTACTGACTCCAGTTTGGCATTAGAATCCAATATGTTTTATATATTTCTTCATTTGATATTATTAAAAATTTTATTTTCGCTGTTGCTTCTGGGGTATGTGTGACAAAGTGGTCTAGTTGATATATTTAGCAATTTTAACATTTCCTTTAATAATGTTCATTGCACAATCTTCCACAACCAAAAAATGATCCGAGCTGCTTGTCCCTTAACAGATGGTTGTTTTCTGAAGAACCCTGACAGTTATCTTGTTTTATCCACATATTTTAAAGTAGTTAACATGTACACCTTTGTCCAGAGTCAGGGGCCATTAATATAAATGCTTTTTCATGCATGTTTCGATACCATTGTATTAACATGGAAAAATGTCTTAAGTTATACACTTATAGTCTATGATGTTTTGGCTAATGATCCTAATGTTTGGAATTCAGTACAACGTTGTTCAGCACCAAACAGTTCAGAAGTAACTGTTAAAATGTTAAAACTCTCAATTTGGTCCTGACAGAGAAAGGCATGAATCAAAAACTATTTCAATCTGTTGCTAAGAACTGCATGTACAAATAAGAAGCTGTTTTGTTTGTTCCAAGAAAATGCACTCAACTATTCTATTCCTGCATTATATCTGACCATTCTGCTGCCAAACCTCTGTTGCCACCACCTAACTTTGGAATGAGCAATTTAATGTTAGACATATTAATCCCTATCCCCTGCACCTTGTGAATATAAGCGACTTGCTGGGTGCTCAGGGATAACTTGTGAAATGATGAATGGCCAAGCTTGCTTGTCAAGGTGAGCGGGAGTAGCTACATTATGAATGGAAGTTTTTATCTGAGTGCTCTCATATATGTGAGATGTGTGTCAAGAATGGCAGCCCATAATTATAGAGGCTCTTCAAATAAGCGACCTTGGGAAGAGGCCCATGCACAAACACACACATATACTATATTTTCTTGTACAGAAAAATCACTGTTCATCCATCACCTTATTGTTCCATGCACCCTCTTGTCTTTTGACAAAAATCTGTAGGTTTACGCCTTGCTGCAGATCACTGATCAATTAAAATAAATAATTACAAGACATCCAGAAAAACACCTATCTCCTTTATGCATCAATTACATGATTATACAACCTACAGTTGTACCTACACTCAAGGACACATTTTTGTTCATATGAAAACCACTAACCACATCAGCTGTTATTTTAGCAATCCTGTTCTCTGAGCAGATATACCAAACAGGTCAGGCACACAAATACTACTGAGTTTATAATCTCTAATACATTTATATGACTTTTTAATCATAATGAAACATTTCTGCATGGAGAATTTATAGAAAGTGCCTTCTGGTATTGATGTCAGCAACAATCAGAACCAGCAGCAGTCTCTCCAATCGTGCCATATCATGTCACACACAGACAACAAAACACTGTACAAAACTGTTCTGACTAGAGGACTTTTAAAACACATTTCATGCTACATTGTTTTTTTCTCAAATATGGGAAGAAATTAAAAAAAAAAAGTGAATTCTTTCTGCATACAAATGATATGCAATGTCCTCTGGCTCACGTTAGTGCTTTCAAACCTGGATTTCCTCACTCCTCTTTGCTGAACAGCTAGAAAAATAAGGCTAATGCATCCTTTCAGACATGCATATAGTGTCATAAAGCTTACACGTATAAAAGGCAGGATAGTAATTTCAATTAGCCACTAAGATTCCAAGACACTGAGATCATCTTTATCCCCCGGCCAGCAACAACAACAGCAGCAGCAGCAGCAGCAGCAGCAGCAGCAGCAGCAGCAGCAGCAGCAGCACCCCAAGGATTCTGCAGCAGAGGCAGCACAGCAATCCCTGATTCAGAAAAATGCAGAGCTTGATAGTAGACAGTAGAAGGTACAGTACCTTGGCAGCAGTGGTCGGAGAAGCACATTATTGGCAGGTGTTTCCCACTGGCACTGGAGAGATCAACTAGCAGTAGTACCAAGATGATGACTAGGGAAAGTCTGTAGCATAAAATGGTTCATCAAAGCAGGGCAGAAAGAGGCACAGGAAGGCGGTGCAGGGAGAGAGGGAGACAGCCAGCGAGCATCATTCAGCTCTCACTACCATGGCTGTGCAGCAGAGCACACATCAACACGCCCCCTTTCCCTCTCTCCCTCCATCACTCACGTTCTCTTTCTCTCTCACTCTCTCACACATAGACACACTCAAACTCGCCCATACATGTACGCTTATCCACACAGACACAAGGAGGCACGCAGGGATGCAGAGGCAGTGCACTGCGCAGCAGCGCTGAGCAGCACTCCCTCACTAGGGTGCCTGTCGTCTTCCTTAATCAGAATCAGTCATTCCCTGTCATATGCTCAGCAGTCACACAGCCTGGTCAATAAGCCATTCCAGTACAGTCCACAGTTGTACTGCCGGCTGATCTATTCTTTGCAGCTGAGTAGCCAAATTTGAAGCTGGCAAGGTCTTGTCAGGTTCTCTGGCATCTAACATGGTTCTTTTTCCCTGTTTTGTTGAAGTGATTCTCACACTTTTCTCGTAACTCTCTTCGTCAAGGGTCATTATGCCAAGAAAGATCCTCGAGAAGGGCAGCTTGAAAACCATCTCTCACTGAATAGTGGGCCAGACCAATCAACTGTCACGTACAGTTGCAACGCCATTACTGTCCAATCACAAAACAGGAAACGAGATGCAGAAGGGCATTAAAGGGGATTATGTCGGCCATCCTGGTTATTTGCCACGATAGGGAGTTGTGGAGTAGAGCAGTGTTGTGTATGCATTGTGGCTGCCCCCTGTGGTGGACAGCAGTGCTGCACTCTGTTGTGGGAAAGGGAGCAGGAAGTAGAGCAAGGCCCAGTCGATGTGCTTTCCTTAGCCTAGCAACCAGAGCAGCTCTTCACCTCTGTTTAAAGTCTTCCCTCCCTTCATTCATCAGGAGGATCTCTAATGCCTTGGACTATAGACACGCCCCATTACATCAAACATGAAAGATGTCAAATGTCCTTTACCTGATGTGTAAACAAAATGGGAGGGAGGTGCTGAGGTGTCACAATATGGAGGATACACGCCTCATTTAAACATTGATGTCATTACATCCTCTTTTAGGCAATGAGCAAATTCACTGAAATTAAAAGAGGACTAAGACATGACACTAACATGATAGATCCATCCTAAAATGACAGAATACATTTCCGAGATGTCTTTAATTTGTCACAAAACTTGCCTAAAAACAATTCCCTCATGTGAGCGGCATATATTCAACTAGCTATAAGCTTTTAAAGTGTAGCCCTGCAGGAAATACACAGTAATACTGTGCTAATTGGGTTTGCAAGAGGGGAGAGTGTTATGGGATGCATTATCAAACTGCGTTACTACTGGTTTTCTTGTGCTTATGAGTTTATTTATTAATTTTTTGGTTTATTTTTCTGATAATGATTCAGCGCATGCATGTCTACCTTTGAATTTCAAAGAGAGCTAAACCTGTTCAGACAGCTGTCAAAGGGTGTCAGAAGGCAGAAGAGAGGCTCCAGGGTTGCCCGGACTCAGCTGACTGAGGCACGGTTGGAGGTGTGAATAAGTGTTTTCACATTCTGTTTTGTGAAGGATTCTGCATCATGAATAAAAAATCAGCAGGAGGTACATTAAAAACAACAACTGAAAAAAATAAAAAGCTTCTGTGTGATATTGTACAGAATACAGAATATGATAGGAATTATAATGAAAACGGCTTCTGCATCCTACTTTGTAGTATCAATATGCTAATTCACTTATTGACTTCATTTCCTCATCATTGTACACATATATCTGAACCGTAATCACAGTTCAAAATCATATAATTAATCACGGTTTTTCCAAGACATCCAGGAAATATCTTACTGGACAGAACATAGGGGTCATCTTATTTTGTAATTGTTTTTGTTATCATTTTAATTCCATTGTCGTATGACAGACCATCAGTTAATCATATAAAGCAGAATTAAAACTATTAAAAGAACAACTAAAATGTTGTTTTTTTGTTTTGGGGATGTCTTTTTAAAATAAACTTTTAATCATACATTCAAATACTCTTCCAGTTAAAAATACATTTTAACATCAGGATGGTCCCTACCATATCAATTCATATGCATTTACATTTCTGTAGCTGTAATGTGGAAACATATTTTAGATTACATTTTAATTGTACTCATTGTTCGCCAAGACAGTTTATCCTTTTATAGGACAGTATTTCTATCTCATTTCTTGTGTTATCCATGACTCGAAAAATGGTTGAGAGATTTCCATTTTTTTTTAAAACCAGTAAATAAAGACTGCATGTAAGTGTGGCCATAAGCAAAACTGCCAAACTTCAAGCACGTGATCCACCTGATCTTTTTGGTGTTTGCCTGCACTCATATCGGGAAGTTTCATTTTCAGGCACTGTAGGCAGTTTGACTGACCATGTATACTTATTTCTAACAAGTTCAAGAACCGCTTGTAATCTACAGTATTGAGGAAAGAGTGATGAGAGGGCCAGTTTAGGGAACTTAGAAGGAACATTTTAAAAATGTAGATGTCAAACTAAATATAAAGTAATTGAAGGGGAAGAACCCTTTTCTGAAAAATGAATTCATCCACTTTTTAATGAGATAAAAACTCAACATTCATCATATAAACTTACTTTCACCTATTAAAGAAAAAGGGTGTCCACTCATAAGAGTAAGATTGACAATGAAATAGAAGGAAGTACCAAAGAAATAACACTAAAGTGAATACATGCATGTGTGTGCATGTGTGTCAGAAGATACATAAGGGAGTGGCAAACACTCAATATTGACAGTGGAATCCCACCAACCATCCTTTTTCATCAAGCCTCCTTATTGAATCAAACATTTTATCATAAGACTAAACTTAGAATGAATTTACAAGAAAGAAAGCAGAATTCCAAAACACAAGTACATAAAAATAAGCAACATGTTTCCTGTTTTCAGGCTAGAAAAGTATATAGAACTCACCTAATGTACATTATAAAAAACAACTTTAAAATGTACGAGTTAGTCCAAAGCACAAGCAAGACAATGTTCTCCTTCCTTTTGCAACAACACTTGTCATAAAATGTGATATATCTAGTATTGTGTCAAGATACATAAAGATCAATAAAAACATGTATCACACTGTATCAATCTTTGGTTTCATTTAATTAACTTTAAAGTCCTGTCCATATACAAAATAAGGAAAAAATCTCCTTATGTGAAACATCTGCTCCATGCAGAGATAGGGAGATCTTTGCATGCAGCAGTCAGCACTGCAGCAGTTCCAAAAGCGTTGTCCTTAACCAACCCTCTAAACAACCATCAAGCATTCCCTCACCCCTAAGCAGCTTCCACTACAAACACACGCACTCACAAACATTAATAAACTACTCTGGCTTTTAGCCAACCCATCTGTATTTTGCAAATCTTCAAAGTCAAAAAATGTAATTCTGCTAATATGTTATTGCTGTATTTAATTCATTTCAAGTTTACTTATAATAAACCATTTACCGCTGTTTGTGAATGTTGTTAAATGCGTTTTTTATAGATGCACTGCAGCACCATGCATCATGCATAAGAGCAATGACATTTTATATATTGCACTCAAAAACATCTGTATCGTCACAAAGTTGTGTAAAAATGACATGTAAACTAATGCAATGTGTTAATGTGCTGTCAAAACCACATATTTTACGCTTGATTTGGTAGAATGCACGTTATATAATGGCATGTTGGGTAATCACTCAAAAAAACATACAGTTGTGTGCAGCATATAATAAAATAAAAAAATGAAGAGACACATGTGGTTGCATTTGTTAATGATGATTTTTAAGACAGGGAGAGCTGAGAAGCGCAGGATGAGGTCACATTATGGCTGCAGGCATCAACAAGTGGTGATCACATCAGTGTTTAAACACTGCTGAATATTCATTGAAAGATTTCTAAATGCAGAATAAACTTACCTTATCTGAACCTGTCATACTGCTGCTCTTTTTTGTAGTAGCTAACCTTTGTTTTTGGCTCCACAGTCCCTCCCTGTGACACGGCTTTAGGAGTTTCTCCACCTTGTAAGTCTTCTGACACCCCATTGTCCCCTGGGTTGTGAAAGCAGACATCAAGTTAAGCCAGGCACTAATCACATTGCATCCAAGTGATAGGTCTCCAGTTTGATATAAGCAAGAACCTACCATGACAGACCGGTTTGCACGCTTCCCCAAACGCTTGTCATGGTCAGCTGTGCCAGATGATGTCATAACTCCTGCATGTTCAGATTATAAATATCTGTATCCAGCAGAGTTACATAATAATGGTTGTTGGATTACTGACAGTACACACAGGCAGTATACTGCACAGCTGGCAGAGGAAATGGCCATTTAAAAATTACATTTAGATTCTCTCTAAAACAAGATAGTTAGTTAGTTTATTGTTTATTGAACAAGGACAATGTACAAAACCATTAGTCTTTACAAAAGAAGAGATGATTTGCACCACATTTAGCTACTGCTACTTTCCATCTGTAGTCCCTGGGCTACAGTATATTACAATTATGGTAGCGAAGTGTTTTTTTATCAAGTGCCTTTAAACCCTGACTATACACAGATCTGAGTGGTTTGAATGCGGTCTCATCAGCCTGGGACCAGCAGGATAAACAGTAGGTAATGTGAGGAATTATCATGGCATTGAATAGGTGAATGCCACCTCCACTGTTCCTCATGTGTCTTAAAGACGATATGTTATATTTAATTATGTTACTTATTTTCTTTATATGCTTTTTAAATTACAATGTTTGGTCTAAATAGACCCCGAGGTATTTTGTCTCAGTTACAATTTTTAGTGCCACTCCATTGACATAGATGTTAGGAATCTCTTTAGTACTGTTATTGTTAGTTTAGTTAAAATACATGCCAACTGTTTTATTTGTGTTTAGTGTTAGGCAACAGGATTGGAGCCGATTATGATTTTGTCTATTGCAAGAGACAACTTTGAGGTCACTTGCTGCATATCCCTTCCATGTGTGTAGATGACCACATCATCTGCATACACAATGACATCCATCTTTGCACACATCTGGAAGTTGATTGATATAAATGCTGAACAACAAGGGCCCCAAAATAGATCCTTGTGGGCCCCCTATTGTGCAGGGCTTAAAGGAGGATATTGCATTATTTGTTCTCACACACCCGCGGACAGATTACGCTGAGCAAGTCTGGAGAGGGGAACGAAGTGGTTTACCGTGTCGAAGGCCTTTCATAGGTCTAAGAACACGGCATCCACTGTGCCCCCCTTGTCCATGCCCACCCTAATGTTCTCTGTCAGGTAGCAACAGGTAGCATCAGTGGAATGATCACTGCGAAAAACTATTAGTGTTTAAATGTTCTGTTAACTATTCTATGAATGCCTCTTCCAGGATTTTTGATACTGCAGGGAGTAAACTGATGGGCCTGTAGTAACTAATTTCATTTTCACTACCAGATTTGTGAATTGGTGCTATAACTGCTGTTTTGAAGACACTGGGGAACTCACTTTCATTGATTTATTTACTAACAATTTGGGGTTATTGTGGTTGTTAGAGATTCCCTATGTTTTTGATAAGTGTGCTGTCAAGTCCCCAGTAGTCTTTGGCCTTAGAGTTTGATAAAGATTGTATTATTTTACCTGTGTTTGCATTATCAATACTTTTGAATTTTAGTCCATTGCTGGAGATTGATGCAGGTGGTGAGAATACATTAATGAGTGTGTGATTTAGTCTGTAAAGGAATTGCAAAGGTGCTCTGTAACTGAACCAGCCTGGATGTAAGTTCCATCTATTTTAAGCCCTATGGTCTTGCACTTTGGTTTCCCTCTTAGAGTTCAGTCAGTTGAAAAGAGTGTTTTGTTTTATCTGTTTTCAATATTCAGATTGATTCTAAAGTAAAATTTACTTCATAAAAACAGAAACTGGATGTATTGAGGGAACGTGTAAACCAGTACATAGGTTTTTGAGAGTGAAATCAATGTCAAATGTCGAAGAAATTCTTGGATCTTTTTTGGTAGTTCAGTTTTCAAAGCATTCAAATGGCAAGCTGAATGAATCTAGTTATGAATTATGAGACACTTACATTATCTCTTTGTTTACAAGTCTCTATGATGTTGATCCTACATTTTTCTCACTGTACCTAAGAGCTCAGATAGCACAAAACCAGAACAGCGTCGCACATTCTCTGTACTTAACATTTTACTACCACCCACCACTGATTCACACAAGCAGTCTCCAACAAAAATGAGGCTCCATTTAAAACAAAGTCCAGCTTTCTTGTCAGCCATTCCTGTGTTTTCTCCAGGGTCACTCAGGCCAGCATGTTCTAAAACCACTAAAGGAGAGACTCTGAGCTTCTGGCTTTTATTATCCTGTCATCTCAAGCTCAGTTTAAACCAACTACTCCACTGAGATCTGCACCCATTATCATTGCTTTTCGTGCAGACATACTGTAGACACAGCCGTGAAAAATTCTGGCATACTGTCCCCACTCCACCCAACCCAATTAAGAGAGAGGATAGAAAGCCACAGATATGGAGATACCTAGATAGCAACAGGAAGGTCGTCTGTCAAGTTCCTGTGAAAGGCAGCAGAACAATGAGGATAAAATGATAATAAGCAAACGGGGACAAAAAACACACTTTTTTTCCATAAATCAGTAAACACATTACAAATATTGATTAAACAATCACATAATTTATTGTGCTACAACCTATATGAAGAGATTAGTTCATGCCTATAATTTAAAAATGCGTGTGTGTGTGTGTATATGTATATATATATATATATATATATATATATCAATCAGTTGTTGTAAGGTCTATGTAAGTTGTCTATGTAAGTTGAAAACAAATTCGACTAATTTGTGTCTTCCTTGCTGGACGCAGGATCTGTGTTTTCCTGGATATAATCCATAATTAAGGAGATTTATAATAAGAACTGTGAAAACTACCATTCCACTGTGAGTATTTACGTAAACTTATACTGGGAATAGAAAAAAAAAATTACACTTACTGTTATTATTTTTATTATATGACACTATCCTCTTTTTGATAATGATGTTACAGATAAAGCTGACCATAACTGCTTTAAATGAAATGCAAATTAAAATTTGACATACCAGTGACAAACTCTGTGACCACAACCTGACGACAAAATATGTTAGATCTGTAGATATTCTCATCAGTCAAGTTGCAGAGCAGAAGGGCTTGATGTTAATAAGAGATATCAGCACAGCCAGTCTTGGGATTTAAGATGACCTCCCATCTGGCAAGACTATTCCATGTTTGTGATCTCCTTAGCTGCCACAGTTCTAAATACTATGACAACAATTCAGTTCAGAAAGAAAAAATGTAAAACATTTCAGCACAATGAATCATGCAGTCTTGCAGATGAGTCCTAAAGTCTTAAAATTAATCCTTAAGTCGAGTCTAAGTAGAAAAGAACTTGGCTCCAAGGGTCCAATGACTCACAGTCAAAATGCTCAAGTACAAGGGACAATAGGTCTATTTTAAAAAAGACAAAGGTGTAGCCAGGTCAAACAAATGCACTTGCGAGCAGGCATGCAGAGAATAAACTATCTATTGCGTTTCATTGAGTGTGTACAATACGTAAGTACTTGACTTTCTCTTGAACATGACAGCTGGTAACATTTACTGACTATACATGTTGGAGGTGAATGGAGGCGAACAACAGCCTCGACAATTCTATTGATTGGCACATTTACAGACAAATCATTGTTGAAAGATGACACATGAAATCCAAGCTGTAGCTGGTAAATGTGACAGAACATAAACAGGATAACATAATGGAAGCAGAGACTTCTGATACGATCAGAAGTATTGGACATCAGTTTTTGCAAGGAGCTAGCTGCATAAAACTACAGAATGATTCGTGTAACTGAGGATCATTTCTAAAGTCAGGAAAATGATGACATGTTGCTTTTTTAGAGGAGACATATAGAGTAGTTTGTGGCTTTAGAAAACACGCAAGGAATAATAACATAAATAATTAAACTAATTCAGTGAAACATGCATCATATATAGCCTTAGCCCAGATCTTGTGCTCACTGGACATCTTCAGGATCTAACAGTAACAACACAAATTACTTATCCAAAAAGCTCAGCCAGACTCCAGTGTCCAGATTTGAATATATGTCAGGAATGATGTTGTAGAGAATGATGCAGAAGCACAATCTCTAAATCTTTGGGGGCCCTTCACTGGTATTTCACTGAAGGGGAACCCGGGAAGTTCCCTTTGATCTAAATTCAAAGCAAGTACGTGCCCTGAGGTGCCCATTTCCAGTTTCCTCACTAATCTTGTTTGGTTGATCCCATGGAAGCCGAGTACTTTGTGCAAAGTGATGCTTAGACCTGAAGTAAAAAGAAACAACAATTCCCTCTCTTTACCAAGATGCACCAATCGTTCAGTTGGCAAAAAGACCCTTCTTTAAAAAAATTTTTAAAAATTATATTACTAATTCCGGTTAAATAGGATCAATTGATCATTTTCAAGAAATTAAATTAACAAGCCATACATAGATGTTGCTTTAATAATGGGATTATTTTAATAGGATGGCTTCATTATGCTGATTCAGTATAAAATACAAGACATAACCACCAAATCAAATTTAATCTTAATTCCCAAATTAAAATATAAGCTGTTTAACATCAAGATCCAATAGTGACAAACTGGAATCTCACAAAAACAACACAAATAATATTTCAGTCATCACACACAGGGATTTATAAATATTTATAATTTGTATAAAATGACATAAGCTTTCATGATAAACTGCATGAGGCACTTTTCTGCAAATGCATATAAAAAAAAATGTGAAAGACATTTAAAAAATATATAAAACTATTGTACAATGTCTTCTACTCTGGTGCGGATTTTTGTAATTCTTCCCATTTAATTGATCAATCCATCTCTCAACAAATTAAGGGAAATATTAGAAATAATATGTCTATTCTTCTATTCCGAATTACATCCTGAGCAGTAGACCATTATCCTTCAGTTTACGTGTTTTACTGCAAATGTATAAAACAGCATCAACCCATTGGAACATGTAAACACATATTACTTCATGTACAAAGAGAAATAAAATAATTATTATAACATTTAAAAACAAAGGTTTAATATTGGGAACAGTGAATCTACCCTGGTTGGTTGATTTTAGCATAAACTCTTGTTATGTGATACTGCTTTTCAAATTAAGTTGTAAAAATTAATTGTAATGGTTTTCGGAAGACAAAAAGCTGTTACATCTAGTAGGGACCATTAACAGCCAGATTAAACAGTTGAGGATGCAACCCCAGGTTCGTTAAAGATATCTTTTGCTCTTTGTCTTCTGTTAAGCTGTATGGCTAGCTGTAGTTGTTTTTTTTAGGTCTTGCTTATCAAATAAGAACAGTCATTAAATGAAAAATATATCCAATAATATCACACATGATAAAAATGGCAGCATTATGGAATATGCACCAGTGTATATAGCTGATGTCTGTTTTCATTATGTATCTGTACATCTAACATGATGATACTTCACTGTCTGTGTCCCTTTAATCCAGCATTGCAGTAGAGACTGATGAAACAGCTGTTAGTGTCTGCTGTGGGATTATGAACCACAACATCCATCACTTGTAGACCCCGACTATAATGATGAGTACAATAAGAATGCCTGCAGCCCCACAAATGGTGAGGCAGAACAGCTTCTGTTGGAAAGAAAAGAAACAGGTACGTAGTTACATCTAGAGGACGCAACATTTATATGATGCAAAGTGTGAAAAATCTGTGAAGCTCAAAAGGTTTGTCTACTCTTTTAACTTTTGAGATATTTCTGAAGAACTACTTTTTTATTACTTTGCAAAATGATTTGCATTCGCTTGCAACATGTTTTACATTCCCTGACAATAACTTGCCATCTCTTACATTTAATTTGAAACCACCACATTTCAGCCTACTTTTTTCACTTGTCATGTTGATTTGTATTCAAAGTTTAAATCCAGCAATTTGTGTTCTACTAATTTAATGCTTCTTTTGCACCGCACTATAGGTTGTTCTAAAGAACCAAGTGATCATCGTTACAAGGTTGGTCTAGAAAATACATCAAAATTGAGCGAAAGCAAAACATGTTGTGATGCAATGAAAAAGTATTTATCGTCGAATTGTCACTGTGAGGCTTTATGAAACCCCATTTAGCTCTTTGAACAGATGCATTGATGACAAAATGAATGAAGGGGGCAGCATTAAAAAAATGGAAGTTGTTGCCATTGTTTCACTCACACTTTAGACCTCATACAGGAGGTTTGGTTAGTCCAACAGAAAGACCAACTATTAGTGCAATGACAGCAAGAAGGATCAGCAGTGCAAAGGCAAGGATTATGAATTTCTGTAGGTGAAGAAGATATTGTTATTAATATTCAATGCAAAACAACTGTCTTTAAACAAATATAAATGAATTTGTCTACTGAAGCTGAATTTTTTTTTTAAATTAACAGCACACACCCTCCGGGATTTTTTCTGGTATCTCACAGCTTTTTTGGTCTCTTCCTTAGCCCGACCAATATATTCCGCTGCATTGGAAACATTTTTCTCAATGTTGTTGACCATGTCTCCCTGTAAATTTGTTAACCACAATGTCTATTAATCTCACGCGTCATGATTTGTGGCATTGAAAACCAGTGACACATTAGTCTTCATTCATTACCTGAGTCTCAACTAGCATTGCCATGTCCATGAACATGGCATGGAGTTCCCTGATGCTCGACTCCAAGCGCATGATGTCCTGGTGTCGAGATTCAATCTCATTTACGGCCTGACGTGTTATCTGAGAATCAGAAATTATCTGTAAAGACAGTACAAGATTAAAAAAGATTAAATTGTTTGCAACATGAATCCGTCTGTCAAAAGGCTTTCTGCCCAACCCCAAATGTTCTAAGGTTGTCCAGCACAACAACTAGATGGCAGTGCTGCCTTCTGAGAAAATGGTATGAGTTTATAGAGGAGAACTCACGTCAGAGGTGAAAATGGATGGATTTCCACTCTCCAGCATGTCTTCTAGTTCTTCATTGGTGGTCACTCTTCCAGCTAAAATTATGACAAAGATGAAGCTGCTGCTCTGAACAAAGGCGAGTTTTGATTAACCCCCTATAGTGGGCATTCACACGAGTGCGATTGTGCTGCATTCCATGTCCTTTCAGTACTATAAATGAACAACAAAAATTATTCTCATTTTAATGACTGTTGATGCAATCTGACCTTGTAACCGTCTAAGGCTGCTGAATATCACTTTTATTGGGAGATGACTGTACCCTGTGTTTGTTTTGTCGTTCTCTGACAACCCCTCATTCTTGAGCAATCAAATTCTCTCGCCACAATCTTACATAAGAATTTATAAGTGACTGTGTAGCATTCTGTCAAAAAACTTAATGAGAACTGCCATTTTCTGAACACCTGTTTTTGGCAAAACATGGGTTATCTCATGACCCCTTTTTTAAAGTCTGGGTAATACAGTATGTGTTGAAGGAGAGTTAATATGGATCACTAAATTCATTTTTAGAGTTTCTTCCACATCATTTTATACATGATACCTGGCTGCTGGGACACCATTCAAAAAAAAAAGGATGGTTAGCAAGGAGCAATAAAAATAAAAGCATTGAAAGATTTTAATGAATACATTTATCATAACTTATGATTTTGGACATCTTTTTAAAGTAAATTATATTGGTGCCATCTTTGTTTTACGCATTCAAGCACACAAATTACACATCCACAAAATACTTCACCAACTGAAACGCATAACTTTTGACCATTTCGCAAACGTGGAGTTTGCTTTTCGCCTGCTAAGATGAAATAAATGCACCTTCTTGGTCTCTCATAAAACAAAGGTTTGCTTTTTCAAAGAGCTTTAGGAAGAGCTGGTTTTGCAATTACAGCTAATATAAAGTGTTTTGGAAAAAAAACAAAATCATTTACATGCAAATGTTCGCTTCTCATAGTTCCCATGCAAAATTGTGGATTCTTTTGTAACCATGTCCAAAGCAAAACATCAAGTTGAATGTGTAATTTCAATATTCAGACATATCCAAGATAACACCCGATTACTGTTGTACTAATGTCAAAAAATACAAATGTATGTTTGACACTGACACAATATGCAACAATGTATTTAAGCCCAAGACAATTGATTTGTCGGGAAGTGTAGTCAAATTGCTTTCTGTAAAGTCCACTGTGTCGAGGGAACAAAGCTTTATCAGGCTTTTGTTCAGTCGACTGGGCTAACAGAAAAATTATGTTCCTATTTTCCAACGAGGGGGCACTGCTGCAAGCGCAATGCTAAATTTCCCCTACGTAGACAGAGATGGGTTGCATTGTTTGATGAAACAAGGGACTGAGACTCTATGTGGTTCTGTTTCGTCATTTTCTAAGTACAGTTGCTAAATCACTAAATTTCTTGTTATTACTGGGAACAAATCAGAGGAATGCAAAAATTACTCAAACCAATAGGAAAACAAATTAAATTAAAGATAAACACTTGCTAATAATGTACTGGCCTGTGGATGTTGACATGCGCAGTGTAATTATGGTCACCTTCTGCTGTTGTTTATTCATGGATAAGTGTTGCACTAGTGGCTAAATTTGGAACTGTCTACTGAACCAAGCAACTCAGCTCTGATCAAAAATAAACGACTTCTGAAACTCTAGGAGCAGAAAACTTTCCTTTTCTGAATTCATATGCCTGGTGGACAACCCTTATCTGGAGAGACCCATCTCTGTGCAGGTGTGAAGTGGCAGTTACACACCTTTTGCCATATCTTCAGGAGCTGAAACTAAATGCAACAAAGCATTTCCATTTCCATAGCTTGTACAATACACAATTGCTCATCAATATGCAGAAAAGCTTCCACTTTTTAAAGGATTGTTAATGTCATGGTTCTGCACCACTGTATATTTGTTACCTGTGTATAAGACACAGGTAACAATACTGTTACACAGGCAACTGAGCCCCAATGCCTGTTGCCACAGTAACACAAACACAGAGCAGCGTTTCCAGTATCAGGCTCTTCCGTCTGCAGTGTGGAGAGGTAGAACCTCTCATTAATGTGGGCCGCAGGGACAATGGAAGAGAGTCCTATTTTTGCCTCTCACTACATCTCATGTTACTGATACACACACCCGCATGTTTGTCACTGTCAACATCCAAGTTTACTATTCAAAAAACGAGGTGGAAATTAGAGGGCCGTGTCAAAGTTGCAAAATACAGACAAAATTTAAAGTGTACTCATCGACACAGCTGGGTGCTATTTTCATGATGTAAAATGTCCATTTCATTCCAAAATGAAAATAGTCGAGTGTGTTTCTGGTACCTTTTCTCTTAGTTTTGTAATCATGGACATTTTCTTGAAGAGATCTTCATTTTCTTGAAACAGTCTACCTTGTCTAAAAACAGTCCATGATGATGTCCTTCTTCTGATGGTTCTCAAAGCCTCACAAATTACATTTAAATCAGACTCCCCTATACAGAAATTATGTACAAGATTACTCAAAATAGCTTGTGTATTGATCTATTTTGTTCTAGACAAAACAACTCATGGGTTTAGCCTAAGGTCAAAACAAGGACTGAGATTCTTGCAATGAGACGCAGCTGTAAGGTGTTTGGTGATATATTTTTATGCAAGATAAATAACATCTTGTTTCATAAGGTTCAAGAGAGAGCAGATCTCTCAGATCTGACAGAACTGACTCCTTTAAATACTTAAAAATTATGTCTACATTTCCTATCCAAGACACATCCAAAGCAAACCAACAACTGCTCTTGTATTTGGGAGTCATACTTAAGTGATAAAAAGAATCTCACAGATGTTTTTACAAATAAATAGCAGTAAATAATTGGCAATATAGCTGTAGAATACTGAAACTAAAAGCCAGAGAAGAGGTGGACCATTGACAACTATTCAAACTCACGGACAATCTAAGAAGTTTGATATTACAAGGTAAATCATTGCAGAGATTAGGGAGAGACACAAGTGTCCCTTCTATTGTAGTGAAGTAGTAAACTTGTTCAACTCCATCTTGAAATCAAAGACGGAATTTAATCAAAGTGTCTCTTTTATGTAAAAAAAAAAGGAATTTCACACGCATGTGAGAAAATCACATGTGCCCATCACTAAACAGGGATGACCTGAAAAGGGGGATATGAATGTATTAAATCAACCTTTCAAAATAATTTGGGTGGAGATGGGACATAAGCTTCCGAAAACGGTTAGCTTAAAAGAAGGTTGTAAGTCAACCGCCAAATTTAAGCAGGCTGTCAAAAGTGGTTCCCAACTGAAGAGTGAGTGCAGGAAGCTCAAGAGCAAAGAGTTGGAGCTTGCATACACTGATGTCAGTCTAATTTATATTAGAGAATTCTAATTCTTTCCATGTAATAGCAACTATATTTTTATTTTTTTATTTTACTTCATGAATCCCGTTGTGGGAAATCCCTTCATGCATTTAACCCATCATGGATCCACTCTGAGCAGCTGGCAGACAATAGGCAGCGCCAGGGGAGCAGTTAGGGGTTCAGTGTCTTGCTCAACAACACTTGAACTGGCTAGGAGGAGATGGGGATCACACTACGAATGTTCGGTTCCAAGGACGGCCGCTCTTACGCCCTTTGCCACACCGGGCCCCAAAGATCTGTATAGAAGTATTTGTTTAATTTGTTTCATCCAGATTAGCTAATTTTAGGAACAATGAGTTAACCCATTATGTCACCATTTTAGGAAAAATAATAGAAAGGAAAGGGGTCCCTGATGGAGCCTTAAAGGACCCCAAGTTAAGTGGAATTATTGATTCTACATCTACTTGACAATTATATGAAATGTTACCCAAACTCCTGCTTAAAATATGCATCTGTGGTGTGGTAGTCCAACTGAATTTTTGCTTCAGTGTATATCACACAGATTTTACAGGGACAGATACTAACACAGCATTCACATTTAGTTACACTTGTAAAGATGTTTCATATGAGTTATGAATATAGTTTGCCAACTGTTTCACATTTTATATTGTAGTCTTTGTTTTGGTTGAAGATGAATACTATGCAGCATTTCAGTACTTTTTTGGACCCATGTACTGAAAATTTGTTACTTTAGTCTGTGTAAAAGTCAAACTATGACAAATTAAAGAAACCCAAAGATGTTCAACCCGGTCATTGTCTGTTGATCAACCTTGGTGCCTTGGTGGAGAAGCAAAGGGGAAACTGCTGTAATCTGTTTCCTGGATCCAGTCTTACTGCAGGATTTTATTTGTTACTCTTTGTCCCTACATTTGGAATCAAAATACTCTTGACAAAAAATGCATTGCGGGTCATTGTTGTTAGTCTCAAGATTAAATCCTTTACAGGTTGAAGTTTAGACATTTACTTATACTCCTTGTCAAGCTCCACTGGTGTTCATGTGAGTCACTTACTTATCTCCAGTTGTCTCTGAATCCTTCCTTTGCTTCTTTCCCGAAAGGACACTTGAGTCTCATTGTACTGGGTCATGACCTCAACAAACTTCCTGGACAGCACTGTGTGCTGGAGGGGAAGTTGAAGAAGTGAAAGCACAAGCACATAGGATGAGAATATTCAAGCTCCAGAATGAGTACACAAAATTTCCACAGAAGAAAGAAGATGCACTTTTCAATTATAACTTCCATCATGTGAACAATGAATATGACATGCTTTGTTGTCAATAAGAATTCCTTTTATCTACAATCAAACATCCTCTGAATGAGTGTGTTCTGCAGATAAATGGTTGTATATCTACCTTGGGGGTATGCACTGTGCGTGCGTGCGTGCGTGCATCTGTCTGTCTGTGTTTATGTGAAGTGTCTTAGCATCCGTGGGCTTGATTCCAAACCTGTGTTTTCTGGATCCTGAAGTCAACAGAGGATCTGTTAGCAACATCATCATCGGGCAGACTTTGCTCCATGGCTACAGAGAGGTGTGATCACACATTACACAGGAGTAGCATCGAAGGCTTATAGAATCCAAAATGAGTCATTCATTTGTTACATGTTGCCACTCACATTTTAGCTTTGCTCGCACCACATTAGCGTTCCCTTTGATATCGTTGGACAGTGCATTGAGCTGATCCTTTGTTCCTTCAAGGCGAACAAACAGGAAAGAAATATCATCCTTGGTTTACTGATGAGGGGAAAGAAATGGCAACCACCTAATAACTGTGGCTTCCTCTCCTGTAAATATTGAATTTACACAGTGGATTCGTCTTGTCACTTGGCATCAACCCTGTGGCAATACTGCAGAGGTCACTCGACACAAAGGCCATTGTTTTTTTCTCTATGTCATGACTCTGAAAACTATGATTTTACTTTAAATTCAGTCTATTCTTCACAGTGTCCCTCTGTCAAAAATAAGTAATGGAAAAACTTATCAGGTAAAGACACTATTGTTCCACATATACCACTCTTGTTTGTTTGTTTTGCTTTTTTTAAACTTTTGTTAAATTAGTAAGATTTCAAGCTGCAGCAGCTTGATTCTCTATTTTTCCCAAAGCAAAACAATACTGTTTCCTTCTCAAGGTTCCCATCCAGTCAGCCATTCATCACAAAGGGGAAGAAAAAGAAACAAAGGAAGTCAGACAGTTACTGCCAGAAAAGCTGATTTAGAGGCTGGCATTTGTTTTAATAGTGATTGGGCACATTCATATGCAAATTTCATAAAGCACAGAGAAATTGTTGGAACACATGGTGTCTCCTTCCTCTGTGGTTCAAGATGGTACTTACTGTCGTCTGGGTTGGGTGCAGACAGGATCATGCTGTGGATCTTCCTCACCTCTTCCACTTGGTATGATATCTTGTCAGTGAGGCCTCGAATTTCTTCCACCTGTATGAAGTATAAGTTATTTTTTTCCCCCGATCGACCCCTAAAGAGCTCGGAGCTCGTGGTTTTTCGTGACACCCACCCTCCTGAAAAAACTCTCCATGAAACCATCTCGATCCACGGTGACAGCAACATCCTCCTCTGCTCGTGTCCTGTTCTGCGTGGATGGAAAAAATAAAAAAAGAACTTGTTGCGGATATGATGGTTTAGACCTGCTGCTGGGATCGAAGTAAGAGCGCAGACTTACAGCAGCGAGTTCAGCCAGACGATCCTTCATCCCTCCGACCGATCACCCTCAAGAGACGTTTCTAGTAAAACACTCGACGGATCATTCTGCTTGTCTCCACATGAGATGAACAAAACTCGGAAACAGGGAGAGCTTGCCTGAATGCCCGGTTTGTCGGAAGGGAGGGTGGGTAACTGGGAGAGGGGGCGGAGCAGGTCTAAGACGGTTTAAGGTAAACGATTAAATAAAGGGCTGGAGGAGATTCCAGCCCAGTTCAATGTGGGTGAGATTCTTAACACTCTTCGTGAGCGGTGACACATTGAACGACCCCCCACCCCCCCGACACACACACACACACACACACACACATACTCTCACACACACGCCGCTCTTTGAGGGAATCAACCCTCAAATTTAATCGTAAATGAAACAAAAATCTGATTGATTATAATCATCATATCAATCATCATTTTATTTGGAGGCGCCGCTCTTGGCACTTAAGGACACCGTTATTACAGACGTGCGCATTCGTGGTGTCCAATTGTCATAAGCCATTGAATTCAACGAATGACCATCGCTTATAAACACGGTCAAACGTGCAAACACAACTCATACTGTCGCATGCTGTCACTGACTTTTACTTTGATAGTAAGCACAACACCAAGCACTTCTTCTGTCAGTTCAGAACTGAAGAAGCCCCTTGGATGAGGGGTGAAGCGTCTTCAAGAGAAGAAATTCAAGTCCAGTTGCCACGACAAGAAGATTACAAGAATTCACCATGACCTGGAGGACTGAGAACCTCCACAGACACAACGGTTATCGAGAGGCTCCAATGAATAATAGATGACCTCCTCTCTTCACAGTGAGAGAAAGTGTATGAAAAATCACCACACGGTGGCGCTGTTTGTCTTAATATTCAAGCGTGACGTAGGACCGTGGATTTAGCGGCCTGGATGAGGATCCTTCCCGAGGGCGTCTCAGTTCACCCTAAAAAAATTCAAATAAAAATGAATCTGAAGTTTATTTGTTTTTTATTCTATATCTCCAGTAAAGATTCGTGTGTGTATGTGCACTCGCGCACCTTATATTTGGAGAAATTTGACAAACCTACTCAGAATCAAATTTATATCTACATCTGTTGGATCCAAGTCCTCTCTATATCTAGAAAAAGAAACATTCTAAAGACCTAAAGAGATGTGTGGCTCCCTGGGAATCTGGTATGTTTACTTCCAAGCGAACCTCATTAAACACACCGATTTCCAGATCCGAAGCGGTTCACGGACTCATTCATTGCCCGCGCAATGCGGTGCTCCACACTGACTGTGGTTTTTACGCACACCTCTGTCGCCCCTCCTCAGACCGTCCAAAAATGACGTTTAGAATTCCCACGATCAGTCCAACTGCCCCGCACACGCCTCCACGGAGTTTCTTGCAATGATTTCTGTTCAGGACAAAACACCATCCGGGGAAGAACACGGACTACTGTGATCGACGTGGAAGTCGGGTTTTTGACTGTGTGATACAACAAACCACTTCTCCAGTTTGCATCCTTTCTGGGAACTACATCGATCTGTTGTGTCCTTCCTCCGCTTTTGATCTCGTTTAAACTTTTTTTTATTATTCTCATTTCAGACACGTGGGCTGATCTGACTTTTGTTCTTTTTGTTTTTGTATTCCTTTCTTTCTTTTTAAGAAAGAATAGTAGTTTTGGAATGATGAACGACTTCTTCTGGATTCTGCTTTATTTGGGGATTTAACACTGCTGTTGAACAGATTTTTAACCATGAAGCTTTCCTTGCACATTTTCATAGTTCTTGTGTCTTGCATTGAGGTAAGCTCATTTAAAACCACCCCTGATATCCAATACACATAATACTAAAAAATACTTGGCAGTCTGTTTTTATGAATTTAATTTCTTTACAGGTTTATGCTCAAGTGGCACAACCTGTGAAGCACCCAGGTAGAAACTCAATTTTGCACATTTTGATTCGCAGTACTTTTTTCACCTAACTGTTAAAAATACATAAAAATGTTATTCTGACAATGAAATATAAAGCTATCTCCTGACTTCTTTCATTGTTAAGGAATCGTTGCTTCAATCTCATCATGCTTTTTACCCCCCACCCCACCCTCACCCCCCCAAGATTATAAACGTACGGCCAGGAAAATCGATTTTCAGTAATTGGTCAAAGCTGGATTTCTGGAATCCTTGTTCACCAGTGAACTTTCCCTCCAGGCCTGCAGGTGTTGGCCACGGCCTCACATTATTGGCCTCTCGATGATGTGGATGGGATCCATGAACTGTATGACCAGATTGGAAACAGACCAGGTTATGTTAACGGAAGTAACATAAGTATGTGCACATGTAAAAAAAGAGTATATGTCCTCTGTGAATGCAGAGAGAGTGTCTTTTTCTCTTGGTCTCTGCATGAGCATCTGTTTTTCACCACCGCAATCAAGCTTTTTAAATGTGCCGATGTGATGAAGCTCTTTAACTGCTTGTCCAAATCATCGTTGAATTCAAAGGATAAAACATCTAGGCGATTACTTGTTTAAGTTTGGTGACAGTAAGATAAATGTCTCAACATCAGAACAGTACACGGGCACAGATTTGAAAGATGGGGTTGCAGCTTTGCAAAACATCTCCAGAGAAAATATATTGAAATACTGACAATTTTATCTTTTTTTATCAGCAAAGTTATGTATAATTTCATGTAATAAAAATAAGCTTTGTAATTTTTTGTTTTTTAATTACTTGGGAATTTTACTTGTCTAATTCTCAGTGAACGGTCTTATCTATTCATGTTTTTTTCCTCCTTTTACTTGAAATTTTGATCAATATGTTCTAATATTAAATTGTATCCTTTTTTGAAGATATGGTTGAAGACATTTTTTTCACACAAAATTAATTTTAAAATGGTAACATTTGTTCTGCGCTGCTGTGCATTTATAACTTTTTGGAAAGTCGGGGAGTTCCTGAACCCATGTTTTATGGGGTTTTTGAATCGTTTAAGAGGGATCGGGTATAGACTAGAGAATGATGTGTGAAGTCACGTGTTCAAAAAAAATCCTCTGGTGAGGAACTGAAGAGCTGAATCTATTTAAGCGCATCACTCTGTCTCATACCTGTGCACTAAGTCCCTCCCATTGTCTGTCTTTTGCTGTATCTTCTGTTGTGTGTCTTTATAGCTGTGAATCACTGTTTCTCTCCATTGTCTTTGTCCAGCTCTCAGAATCCACAACCACACTGTGCTCCCTTCCTCCCATAACTCTTCCTATGTGTATACCAATGACTCTGCCTACACTAACATTTCTGCAACTGTAGGTGAGGATCAATTTTCTCTGCTCACTGATATTCAGTCACGCATCACTCACTGCTCTCTGTTGTCCTGTTCAGACACACACCCACTGCTAAGCATTTCACGTGTTACTCTTTGGTTCATTGTTGCATCCACGTAGGACAAAATCAGGAAATCTTATCTTCAAAATTAATTTTCTTTGTTGTGTGTTTGAGTTATTAGTTTGGGTTCTGTTTTTTCGATTAGTTAAACCACCAATGAATATTATTAACATTTTTAAGTCGTCTAAGTCTTATCATTCCCTGAGATACGAGTAGTTTATTCAAAATTGTTAATCATTTCTGGGTAATCAAAAGCAATCAAATGTTCCTTCTCATGAGCTCTGAGGTTATTTATCGATGCGTATCTTCTGACTGCTCCCCGATTTTGGAATCAACACCTTCACTTTTACTTTAGATATTGTTGAAGGAATGGTCAACAAGGGCATCTTCCTCAGTGGAGATAACGGTGGTACCTTTCTTCACTTTGGAAATTACCAGAATTCTTGCATTAGTGACCCTACTCTGTGCGGTCCTGATGGTAAGTTTCACCAGAAGACATTCAACTAATTTGTGTCCTGCATCTGAAAAGAATGGTTAATATTCTATGAAGGGCTTCCAGGCATGAGAATAGTGTGTTCATTTCTCTTACAGGAATCACCTTCTCATTTTTTTGGAAAAGCCAGGAGGCAGAATCGCATGTTGCTTTATCATCTGGAGGGAAAGTTATCTCTAATGGTTTCTCTGTCTATGCAACCTCCAATGAAGGATATGTGGAGTTTTACACCCGAGGCAACAACCACAGATGGAAGGTCAATATCAAAGGTCCAGGTAATGTAAATTGATTTTCCCACTGAAGTGTTCTTTTCATTTTTGATTGAGGATTTTCTGTTCTATTTTTTTTTAAATAAATGATTATTCATTATATATTTGTGTCTATACTTTGTCTAACCAAGACTTCATAAGGAAGTATGCATTTCAAAATAGATCAAATTCAATTATTATGGATGTGTAATAAGATGCTATTTCCTCTTTTAAATCAGATAATATTTGTCGGACTCAGTGAAGCATAAGTTAAATGAAAAATAAATCATTAGAATTCCAAATTATTCGTAATGTCTATGTCATGTCCATCCATCCATCCATCCATCGTCTGCCGCTTATCCTGCACACAGGGTCGCGGGGGATGATGGAGCCTATCCCAGCTGTCATCGGGCAAGAGGCGGGATACACCTTGGACTGGTTGCTAGTCAATCGCAGGGCCACATATACAGACAAGCAACCATTCACTCACTCACTCTTTCAGGACAAATTTTCCCACTTTTTTTCCAATTAACCCGGAGAAAAGCCACGTAGGCATGGGGAGAACAGGCAAACTCAACACACAAAGGTCTCCTTGTCGAAATCAAACTAAGGTCCTTCGTGTTGTGAGGGGGAAGCGCTAACCACTGCACCACCGTGCAGCCCTTATTTGTAATGTAGTGATGTGAAATAATTTTTTAACTGGTTTTGACATTTAATGGCAAAATACAGGTTAGTATTACTATCAAATGGCTTCTGTCATCTTCTACTTTTTGCTGCAATTTCTGAAGTTTATCTTCACTGGGCATCATAATCAAATTTATACTTGATGAAAGATGATGAAAATATCAAAATCATCTGACTCTCATATCTGTTTTACATGACATGCTTTTTAAATCGATCAGTGTGTTTCTTGCTTTTCCCTCTAGTGAGGAACAGCAAATGGTCTTAAACCCTAAAGTTGCCAAAGTTATTATCAGTGAAGATGGAGTGTCAACATATACAGGTGATACAAGATACATTATAACACATAATTTTAAATTTCTTAAAACAGGACAGTTAAAATGACGTACTGCAATAGGTTGTCGTTGGCACACACGGTTAGGATTGTAATTATAAAGACAAAGATGTGCTTGAGTTATTTAGCTCCTCTAAAGTGAGTGCTAATCCAATAACAATTATTGTCAGTCGGGAGTATTTATTGTCAGTTACCGCCAATTTTTTTTTTTCAAACTATCAAATCTTGTATTAAATGTGTGTGTGTGCAAACATATTAGTCTATAGACCTAGTCAAGTTGAATAAACAACAGTTGTTATGATGGATTATATGCCTTTATGTATTTTGATTTTTTCACATAGCATGAAGTGAGCAGAGATATTATTTGTTTCGAAAATGAACAAAATGAATAGAATATTCCTCTCATCATCCCAGAAATTTCAATTTCACACGGGAGAGGTAGTTAATAATAATGTGCAGCAGTAAGATATAAGATATGGTTGAATGCATTTTTTCTCACAAAATTAATTGTAAGATGGTAGCATCGCTGTGCTTTTATAACTTTTCGTAAAGTTTGGCAGTCCATTAATGCATGTATTATCTTTGTACCAAATGTTTCATTACATTGATCAGTTGGAGTTTTTGAAAAGTTGAAGCGAGATCAGGTATAGATTACAGGATGATATGTGAAGTCACGTGTTCAAAAAACAATCCTCTGGTGAGGAGCTTAATCTACTGAAGTACATCCCTCTGTCTCATACCTGTGCACTAGGAGAGTTAGTTAACAATAATGTGAGGTAGTTAATAATATTGTGCAGCAGTATGATATATAAATATTAGAAGGCATCTAAAAATATACGATAAAATTTTAAATGAAATGCAGATAAAGAATATAAAGAAGATATATGTCAGTAATATTGTATAATTACAAATTTTATTCATCTAAAAGTTCTTCATCCAATACTTTCGTTAGACTAGAGGTTTGGAATGAGTAAGTTTCCCAGCAACGAGAGACTTACTCATATTAGAAAAAGTTATTTACTCAGCAAGACAGTGATTGTGCAATTATTATTGAGCACTGACAGCATTGTAGCATGCTGAGCTTTTATTTAATAACCAAACAAAATCTCTCGCTGACAATCTCTCAGATGTAAGTGATTGTTTTTATATGTTTACTACATTCAGCTAAATGTGGGAAGCCGAGGATAGGGTGAGATGGGTCCAGACGATTCGTTGTGGTGACCCATGAAGAAAGCAGCTAAGGGAGAAGAAGGGATTATGTTCAGCATAAAAGTTGGAACATTAAGACTTGAAAATTATTATTTTTGTGTCTATCGAGAGAATTTGAAATTCTGTACACAGAAACCTGTGTTAACTAAGGTACGTTTGTGAAATGGGCCTCTAGGCTACATGCCATTTGGGGATTTTATCTCATAATTATGGAGAAGAGGATCTTAGGAGGTCAGTGTCGCCTTAAGCGGTGCCATAGAAGTTCAGACTATTGTTCAGGGAGGAAATGGAGGATTCAAATACATTGTTAGTACAGAATCTCCCCCATTTAAAAGATTGAAATGCCAGAAATCCTCCAATATGGAAGTCACAAAATCTGGGACAAGCATTTACATTTGAGCTGTGCAGGAGCATTTCTGCAGTAATGAAGAACAAATATGTTGCTGTCAATCTCAAGGTAGTCAATCTCAAGCTTCCCAAAAAACACCTTAATTTGGAGTCATGTGACAGTAAGAAATTTGACAGACTGCTTAATTGAAACTGGCATTTGAGACCATGAAAAGAAAAAGCTATCTGATTTAAAATAATTAGTAAAAGGGTTTTTTTGTTTTTGTTTGTTTTGTTTTATAATCATAGAACATTTACAGTACATTTGGCTTATGCAACCAGTCAATCTGGGCAATGTTGACCATAAGAGAATATTTAGGTTTGAGACACCCCTGAGCTTGTATCATAGTAGTTGGTTGAATGAGTCATCAATTAAAAGATCGCAAGACAGAAATGAATATATGATTGTGTTTTGCCTCACAGGAAGGATTGTGAGATCTATTTTTAAACTGCTTAAGTGAAAACAAAATTTAACATATTACAATATTGTTGTTGGTGGCATGTTGGTGCAGTGGTTTGCGCTTCCGCCTCACAGCAAAAGCGTTCTTGGTTCAATTTCAACTGGGGGGCCTTTCTATGTGTAGTTTGCATGTTCTCCTCTTGTCTGTTTGGGTTTCTTCCTAAAGCCCAAAAGCATGCAGTGGGTTGATGGAGACTCTAAATTTCTCTGGTGACTGAAGGAAAGAGTGAATGGTTGTTTGTGGTCCTGCCATTGACCAGGATAGGCTCCAGTCCCCTGCAACTCTGAGTGCAGGATAAGCAGTATAGAGAATGGATTGAATATTATTGTGAGAAGAGTATTTCTAAATTAGTTACACTGTCTCTGAGTATTCCCTTCAAATTTTAAAGTCCTGGTGCCTTTGGGACAGATTCCCTTTATTCATTACCCAAGAAGATCTGGAGAGACAATGATGCCAAAGCTAATGATTGCGGTCTTGTAAAATTAGAATCAAGGGCTCACCCAGAGTTGCAATAAACATCATAGAAGTGAAACCAGCAATACACAGATCAAAATCAAGTTAATGTAAATAGTCTGTATTTTATTTTGCAGTGCCTTCCTGGACCCATGTCCTCATCACATGGAAAAAAAAAGATGGTCTAAAAGTCTACATCAATGGGACCTTCACGGATAGTGACCAACATGGGAGCTACTCAGAGAACTATGGTGACCCCTATCCAGACCTTGTCATTGGAACTCGCAACAAAGGAGGTTATCATCATTATGTCACAGGAGCCTTTGATGAGTTTGTCATCTGGGAAAAAGCACTTTCACCCCGTGACATTTTGCTCTACTACAATGCAGCTATAGGTAGGGCGTCTTTATCTACTCCAAAGTATTTCCTGTTATTCGTTGATGCAGCATATCTGATATAATGCTTCCTCCCTGTTGACTTTTCTCTGAGGAAATAGGGGTTAAAAAGCAATTTCCGCCCTCATCCCAACTGCATTCCACACACTAGATTCATGCATAACAATGCCATATTAAAGTGAACAAACACGCCTGACCTCCATATCAAATGGTTCTTGCACAGCACAGTTTCTTGACCTTCCTGAATACAAGTGCCATGGTACTCATAGTTCTGCCTTATAAGTATTCATAAGTGTGCAGCAGCGTGTTGGGTTGCAGGGAGCAGATCATTTTGATTTAATGTGACAGGTTTTAACACTGTAGGAGAAAAATGTTTGTCTGTTTTTGTCCTCCTGTTTGCCTCCCTCAACCACAAATAGTGCCATAAATGGAAAAAACACAGAAAGCATGAATTAACCTCGAGAAAAAATTATATAGTTGAAGTGTAACCATGCGCATTAACATTGGTCATGATAGTCTAAGAACTGTTCTAAGCCTGATGAAACTGACCTGTTTTGCTTGCTGTGCATGAAACACAGATTACAGAGTTCAAATCTTTTTCCTCCATTATGTGTCAGGTAAAAGCACAATGTGGTTATATCTTATTGAGCCTCTGCTGCTCACAATGAGACACAGAAATGCACACTGCCTTGACTGAGTCTCTGAGGCTTTTACAGAAAGCATAATATACCCCACTAACCATTAGCAGACTCAATGAGTCTTACTGTTATGGTAACAGAAAAATATTTTTACTTCTCCAGAGCACACATATAAAATGTTGCATTGAACCGAAGAAGAGCAGGAATGATCCAGACTGATACTCCTAATATGCATCCATATAAAGGCATTCTCTGGTTTCTAGTTAGTGCTGTTCGTATTAAATGACAACAAAGTCACAAAATGTATCTTAGTTTTGTACAGAAGCTGGCGGTAGAGTACAATGTGGTTGATTATTCCTCTTTTGTGAAGGCTGTAATCTTTCTCCCCTCAGAGCTGAGTCCAGGCCAGCCTCATAAACTGTTAAAGCTGTATGGTAATAAAATCCAGCTACATCATGGATGATAGCCTGGTCAAGTTCAACAAATAATCAAAATACTCTCAAAATGAGTGATTGTAGCTTTTACACTCAGGCAGGGAAAATCTGAACAGTATTAGAATATAAATGACATCTTCTGTGTTGGAAGGAGCTAGAAGTGTGATGCTAACAGATTTTAATCATGTTTTACCTTCTGTAGGTCAATCAATGGCATTTGCCTCAACACCCACAGCCTCCCAGGAACTGACTGTTACTACACCAACAGTTGTAAGTTTTTGACTTCTGATTTTTAAGGATTTAAAAGGAGAAAATATGAATGAAATACCTATATACTGTATATAATAGCTGCGATTGACTGACGACCAATCCAGGGTGTACACCCCTCTCGCCCGATGACAGCTTGGATAGGCTCCAGCATCCCCCACGACCCTGAGTTCAGGATAAGCGGCAGACGATGGATGGGTGGATGGATGGATGGATGTATAATATAGTAAAACTGCCTGAAAACCATCTCCTTGTATATCATCATCCAAAAGTCTATTTATTTCTATGGGATCCACCATGATCTCCAATCTGTTTTCATTTTTCCATGATCCAATTTTCTCCTCTATCTGTTTATGATTAGAATGAAGTCATTTCAGAAAATTTCACTGGGGAATACATGTAAAATTAGCCTCTCGGTCATGGCTCCATTTGGCATTTTTATCTATTCAAAGTTAAATTATAAAAGTAAGTTTGCATTGAATGGTTGAATAGAGGACTGGGTGAAAGGTGGTGTTACAGACATCAAATGGGAGCCTTCATATTCACATTCTTTTTTTTTTTAAATAAAACTTATTCATTTTTATTCATAGCAAAGAAAAATGTATCCTATATTCTTGTTTTGAAGAGAGAAACAAACACAAAAAGTTTTCTTTCATGAGTTTGTCAAATTGAGGCTAATAGTATATTATATATTCACAAGTCATATGATCAAGCATACACATTTGATTTAAACAACATGCATGAATATATAAACAAAAGTTACGTAAAACTGTATCGCATACATTAAAAAAAAAGAGATCTCACCCATACATACATATTTGGACACATGGACTTCTTATATTTGAAAGGCAATTATTTCTACTAACAGTTGTTTTACATTGGGTTTGGGGATGGTGAGAGAACATGTAAACAGAGAATCCTTCTTTATGAATAAAAAATAGAAACAGATAAAGAACTGCAAAAGTGGTGACAGTTGCTCATCACAGCACGGTAAAAGATTAATTCAGAGGGCCCCGGCGTGAATCAGTTGTCTTGAAGAATTCCCCCAAACTCAGTTCAGTTACATTAAAACATCCTGTGTATGTTGGAACTCTGTGCTCCTTTGTAAACACCCTCCTGATAGTAAACTTTGATGCCTCTTGTGTTTTCTCCCCAGAGAGCCAATGAAGTGAGTCCTTCTGTGGTCACCAGTGAACATGACTTGGGCCAAATCTCCCAGGATCTAAACATAAGTATCTTGCCAGTAAAAGGCCTTGAGAATGCCCTGGCCAATCGGACTATTCCTCACCAGCTAGCCAACAACCTCACAAAGGTATTGAAGCTTGCACATTCACACACACGTGCGTGCACACCCATACGCACACAAATCGAAAAGCCTCAATGCCCATCCATGTGGAGATGATGCAACAGTTCCATGATGTCCAATTTCTTCGACCCAGGCTATTCTCAAAAGTGTGGAAGAAGTGCTCTCCTCTCAGGGGTTTCCAGAAGTAAGTAATCATACTTGTTGTGCAAAGCTCAAACATGACATAATGTAACATATGCAATCCAGTCAATTTCTTAATCTGAGACACTGAGATCAGTTAATTTCAAATACGACAGCTCAGTCTTTTTGGCACAAGCCAGGGCTCATCTGTATTACCAGTTGTAGAAAAAAAAAAACTTGGATCTTTTTCTCAACAATATGAAGACATGCTGCAGTTAATTCTCAAGTACAAGTCATGGTCCTCAAGGAAAAGTACAGAGATACTATCTGAAGAAATTACTGCAGACTGTTGTGTACAAGAATGGTTTGTCATTTTTTTAAATTACTAATGAGTATATTCTAGAAAACCTTAATGTTGTAGTTTCTTCCTATGAGGCCAATTTTGTTTGTTTGAATAGATAGAAAAATGATTGCATTATATTGTTTTTTTGATCAAGGTTATCATATGTTTGTTTAATTCAGTTTTCAAAGCACCTTTCACATGAAATTTAAAAAGCATTAACAGTGACAATTTAAACATGAGAATACTAGAACATATTACTTAATCTAAAAAAATTTTTTGCAAGAGTAAACTGAAACAGATGGGAACATTATAAAACATTAGCAGTAGAGTGTGTTGCGTGAATGCCCTGGTGATTATCTTATCTGGTCAGATTCATAGTGTTCATTAAATACCTTCTCTCTTTATTGCGCAAAAAAGATTATTAGACTCTGATACAACTGCTTTGCTTCATGAGAAATATTAGCTTTTGTATTTAATTTAGCCTGCATAATCATTGTTCTCCAATACCTGCATGCTACAAATTTTATTAACAAGTAAAAGTTTTACAAAACATCGGTTTTACTAGTTATTTTGACAGCCTTTCTGCCTAGGTATGATTTAAAGGAGAACTGCTATCTGATACAATAATATTGAAAAAAAAGGTAAAACGATACCAACAGAAAACTTACAATGTCATGTAAGTTTTAGAAAATTAACAACAATGCACAGTTGAGGCTTTAACATTAACGTATGCATACATGCCCCAAAAGCTTGTTTCAAAAGATGACAGAGTAATAGTTGTATCTGAAAAAAGTTTTAAAGAACACATGTTTTGTTTCAAGTTATTGTTATTGTATTGCAAGAGGGAGTTTCAGTTGCTGTATCAGTACTAACATTATCATTGACATGTCTGCCTTCTCCAAAAAAGATATAGGGATTCAGATATATTTAAAGTTGGAAATTCCATGGTTAGATCACAAAGTTTACATTTTAACTCCCACCAGAGAAACCAGATCTTTGATTCATGTTGTTATTGGCTGAATAGTAACCAGTGTGGCATCTTAATCAAATGTCATGCATATCATTGGTAGAGTGCTCCTTTAACTTGACCTGCTTTGTTTTTGCTCATTTTGAGTGCAGTAGAACACATTTTCAATATTTTACATAATTTTATTGGTATGAACAAAGCACCTCTATTTAAAGCAAAACAGTGACAGCAGCGATTTGTGAAGTGTTTTTACGTCATTTTCTGTTGGGTCCTTTGTCAAGCAGCAGTCTGGCCTTGTGGTCAGTGGTGTGATTGAGACCACGGACAGACTGATGGAACATATGGTGAATAACCTGGAGCCCCGCCCAAAGTCCCTAATTTCCTTGGGTGGAACGACATTTGTTGCAGGTCAGTATTGTGTCAACCCTCATAAAGGTGATTCACTATTTGTAGTTTGTTTGGATACAGCAAGGACAGGAGAGATGTGAAGCATCAAGCTGACATCATTAGTTTTCCTTCTCAGAGGAGAAATGTAAAAGGATTGTAAAAGAGGTCACCCCCTCCATCTTGCCTCTTGGGTGTGGGTCCCTTTTACCTTTTACATTATGTTGTATTTCCACGACACTTGTTTTTATCTGTCTCCCAGGGGCTACTGCAAATGTTTGATACACCCTTGATGAAACTCATTAGCATCTGGCTTCATGCATTTTAGTCTTTTTTCCTTCAAAAGTTGTATCTTTTTCTAACCTCTGATCCCACAGATTACTCTATGATGAAATTCCCGCCAAACTACAACCTGCCACATTACCGCTTCCCTACAGAGGGAAAGAACTACATCTCTGTACCAGGAGAGGCCTTCACCATGCAATGTGAGTGCAAACCGTAGAAATGGAAATGTTAAATGTTCAAAGATGTGCAAAACGGACCTTTATCAATTGAGGACTGTTTAAGAACAGTAGTATCCTCTCTGTGTTGAGTGATTTTTTTTACATAAGCCAGTAATTTGCTGTGCTAAGCTTTAATTCTATTAACACAGGTTGAAGTTCCGGACAGGAGAGCCATGACAGCTTTTGTGGCTCTTTATGGTGCCTTGTGGAAATCCACAAATGATCTTAATGTTGTACTTTTAGTCTTCAAAAAGAGGGAGACCATGCGCTTTCCCAGGTCAATGGAAAGTGTTCCTGCATTATAGAGGGAGAAGAACAGTAGTCACAGTGGTCATATAAGTCTTTATGATGGATTGTGTATTTCCATCAATATTTTTTGATTGATCACAGAAGTGGAAAAAGTTTTGATACTTTGTATGATAAATCTGACTCAAAAGAACAATTTGTTTGTAAAGTGATCCCCCCTCAGGGCTTAATGGGAGACTTCTCCTTTACACCAACATATCTACAAAATGTAAACTAAGTCATGTCATATCTGAGAGTTGATTTTATTGACAAATATTAGCCTTTCATGGAAGCATCAGTATGGGCCTATCTGTTGGTCCATACAATATATTAATATGTCATTATTTTACATGTAAAATATATGATCAGTTAGACACATTGATTGACAAAACATTTAGCCACACAAATTGAACAAACTCAGACATAAGTCCCACACCCTTTTTCTTAAAACCATCTAATTAATAGCTTCAGTTTAGCTGTCCAATTTAAGATTGTCATTCCTATCATTTTACTTACAGGGTTTTCATCTTTTCTATTCTTTAAGCATGTTGTTTTTAATAAATATTTTCAAATCTAAATTAGAATTTTGGCTAACTTTAAAGCAGAAAGACTTTAAGAATTCAATACGAATTTTGGCACTCTGATAATATATTTCAGTTCTATGTCCATTATTTGATTTTAATATCAACCTGATGTTATAATTTCCAACTTTTTCATTCTAATATGATGTTCCTTTCTTCAGCCACAAAAATAAAAGTTTTTTTCAATTTACTACAAACTTTTTTTGGAACCGAAATAAGTCACAGATTACTTGGTCCAGATATCCATTGCAATAATGAGGTGATGTTGGATGGAAAGTTTAACAGCTTTATAGCTATAGACAAACCTGTGCAGATCACGTTTCTGTGCCAGAGAGCAGTCCGTGTGAACCTTGACTATCACCAGAGATAGAACTCCCAGGGTCTTCACATTTGTTGGACATTAGCAAGCTTTTGAGGATAGGGGTAGAAAGCCTTTGAAACAAGGAAGAAGACCATCAAGGATTTCCTCCAGTCCATTGTTTATCTTGGAAGACTGAGGTGGGACAAAGATGGATAAAAAGGTCAGATTATGGGAGTGGGGAAAGACCTCCTGGTCTGCTGGTGAAGTCATGAAAAGGTTTCATAATAATTCCCAACAACCACATGGTTTGCAGCCCTCTCCCTTTCACCATTGTGTGAGTGTACATCTGTGCTATTAGGCCTATGGTGCCAGTGTGCAGCAGCGAGGCAACGTTAATTAACTTCCCTTCTTTGTGAGCATTTTAGCGGCACCACATTACATTCCCGGCCCTCTGCCCAAGCCTCCCACATTTTAACTGTTTTCTCTCTCCCAGCTCAAACCACCATCGTTGGCCTTTTCTACCACAAAATGCACAGCTACTACACAAACATCAGCCCTGTCAAGACCAGGTAACATCAGCAATTTGCCACAAATATGTTTACTGCTGCCATTACAGCCATCAGAAAAAAAGGAGGGGAGGAGCGGCTTTTTCCCTTGTGCTTCCTGTATGTGGAATCAGGTCTAAGCGCCCCTGTTTCCTGAGTAGCTAATTTCTAAGACCAAGTCTTATCTGTCCCCTTGCTTATCTTTCATCTCTCCACTCAACCTCTGCTGACTGATACACCCTGCTATTAGCGCGACACATCCATCGCCCAGCTCACCCTCCCACTTAGTATCTCACGCTGAGGCAAGCTTGTTCTCCAGCTGTTTATTTTTACTCAACCTGATAGATTCTATAAAAACTTAAATATCTGTCTCCTCTAATACTGCTTACCTGGTTGTGTTTTTCTCTCTTTGCTATTGTCTTAGAATAAATGAAGCTGCTTATTTCAAGGATTATAAAATCCAGGTAGCAAGCTGTTTGATCTCACTGAAAGTTGAACCTTTACCAGCCCTGTCAGTCAATCTGTCTGGAGCACCACTCATCAAGATTGTCCTCACCCACATCCTGGTAAGTACCCATTTACAAAACATAAACACAGCAATTCTCTTTTGATTTGGCTCATATCTCAAGGTGCCATTGACCTCTGGCTGAGTCAGTCATACCAGGAAAATAGAATGCTCAAGTCTGCTCGTAGGGTGTTGGACAGCAACCGTGTCAGGGGCCTGTGGTTTGCCTGTGGCAGCAAAGCCATATCACCTCATATTATACCTATCAGTTCTACTTGTTGATTCTCTTATGTGCGGCAGAATTCAACTGCCTGTCTTAATTCTGCCAAATTGTTGTTTTGCATAGTATGTATCTTCCAGCAAGAAGGTGATCACAGAGCCTTACATTTTTTTAAGGCAACAATATGTTAATCTTGACCGTTTTTTCTTTAACATAATATATTTAATGTCTTTTTCTTGAAGGAGATGGGACATTTGCATGGAAATTTAGCTGAAGTCAGGATGATACCATTTTTAACAGTTTCTCGAAAACCATGTTAGCAACATTTTAATGTAGCACTGGTTACATAAGCACAAAGGCCTCTTTTGGATGCCACCTGAAAAAACTTACGCCATGCTAAGCACTGATATACTTCCATTTCATCAAAGCTCTGCATATGCTTATATGACAATCATCATAACCTTTATTAAATCTCATACAAGCTCTGACCCCCACGAGACTCTTTTTGTAGCATACTCACAGCCGATATATGTCACCCACTCCAATCCAGTTCAGCCTTGCAGCAGACTAATAGCTAAAGAAGAAGGGGCAAATATACAAATTTGCAATGTTTGATCAAGCATTCTTACCATCACCTCCCCACTCCCAACCCTTTAATGATATCTCTGGTGCTTAAAACAAATTGCTCTGAATTACTGAATGAATAAGTTTCTCCTCCTACACTTGATGGGGGACAATAGAGAAAAGCCTGCTCCTCTTTGTTTTTGATGAATGACAGGGTTGGCAACTCACAATTTGTATTGTAATACAATGGATTGCAGCTCTAAAACAAGAAGGTTCCAAACAAAGCTAAGATGTGATTGCTCCACAAAAACAGTTCCTTAAAGTTTCTCAAAGTACCTTGACACATTGGTCCACCATTTACAAATTAAAAACCTCAAAAGTATCTGTAGATTGTTGTGGTTTTAACAATTAATATATCCCTCTGAGGCAGCAAAACAGGCAAATTTTGTATTGGTGTGGTTTAGATAAAAAAGAGTAGTCTCCACTCTTCTTTAAGAGCACAAATAAAAATCATGCAGCTTTATGAAACCATGGCAATACTGATTTGTTTTGCTTTTACTCTCCTTAGTGAAATAAATGTTTATGCTGCAATTATCTGGCTAGGATCCTGCAGAGATGATTTGTGTGTTTGTTTTAGTGGACACCACAGGAGAGGACTCATAATCTCTTTTGTTATGGAATTGCTGGAGATGCTCAACAACTCTGTTGTCTTTTGAGTCAAGTTGTTTCTTTTTAAGCTGGATTGCATTTGCTTGTGATGTAAGGGTGAATCAAGTTTCTAACATTCTTTCCTCTCTACTCCATTACAAACTTGCAGTTATTATTAACACATTCTGACTGGAACAACGTTTGCCAGGACTTTTAAACTGAACTCAGCTACATGGATATATTTAGGAGCTGCACCATAATTTGGCACACAGACCTGTGACTGTGTCTATAAAAAAAGACTGTTTTGCTATAATTGCTTTGCCGCACAGAATTATTGTTGGATTGTCAAAAAGTGACTATTTTTGGAATTTGAATGTCTTTCGCAGCTAATGAATACTCATCACCTCCCTAGCTTGAGGGTCGCTAAAACAGTATGTGGTCAACCTGTCATGTCATTGTTTATGTTGCTCTTTATTCGCTGTAAAAGTTAAGCCTCAAAGATGTCCTCTCATGGCACCAATTTAGAGGCCTGGAGTGGGTGATTTGCAACTGACCTCTCTGCAAATCCTCAGAGAGCAGAGAAGCACTCAGTAGCTTCATTAAAACGTAGCAGGGAGACTGAAGGCATCCGACCCAGAAATGTGTCAGCTTTCTCATATGTCTATTCAAGCTGCCATGGTTACACCTACTCTAGTGCTTCATCTGATTTTGGTTGGAGTCCCTTAAGCAGTTGTTGTATATGTTATGTGTTTAAAGAATAAATGCTGATAAGTTCAAATTATGAAATACAAACGTTTTATTGCCATCAATTATTTGTTATTTCATAGTAGTTCATCATGAATTAGATTAGATTAGATTCAAATTTATTGTCATTGAACATATCCAAGTACTTGGCAACCAACAAAATGCAGTATATGGCAATGAAATGCAGAATGAACATAATGTTCTAATTTAATTCCTCTCTGATGAGGGATTTTCTGTACCACTTCATGTGTGTGTCTATCTATATCATATTAGAAGTAAACATGTATTTGTCCCGTCACCAGAGCACAGAAAAGCCATCTCCAACACGGAAATATTTTACAAACTATTTCATGACACACAGCCCGAAATGGAACTTTAGAACTAATTTTTAGATTATACCTTGGTCTTTTTAAGATGCTTTTGATTATGAAATACCTCATAACCCACAAACTATTATGGCAAAGGGCACACAAATATGAAAACCTCTCTACAGAACAATATCTTAATGTCCTCCACAGTTACATCATGCCACATGTTTGATAACAATATGATCAAACAGCGCCCTCTAGTTTGGCCCTTTTAGATTTTGACCCTAGAGATGAAATTTGATAATCCTGGGAACATCAAATTTGATTTAAAAATATATATATGAAAAAGTAACAAAAAATATAATCAACTCCATGAGACAACCATCTTCCCTGGCCCCTACTGTCCAAACATGTACACACACTCATGGCTTTTAGACCCCAATCCGACGTATTTTCTTTTTCTGACACCTGTCATGATAAAAACATACAGTGCAATTGACTGATGATGATACCAGCCTTCTTTCATCCCAGGTACCTTTAGTGCCATATGGTGATATCTGGGTGGATATAACTAGTTGATTGATGCACTCATCATTGTAGTGAGCTCATCCCATTCCCACTTGAATCATTAAGAGACACTGTATTGCTGTGGCACAAGCCGTGCTTGATACCCACAGAAGCTGTTATCCAGGGCTCTAGAGGCCTACATGCTTTCTCACGCCATTCAGCTTAAGCACTGATATGACCTTGGCTCCAACAGTGATATATCATGGCTGTCTGACTGCTTGAGCCGGAGAGAGCATAAGAAGAATAGAGAAGAAAAAAACGGGTGGAACAGAGGTCTGTAGTTAAACATTAATATGTGTTTAAAGACCGACACCTCCTCCTGGACCACATCTCCCCTCACAGCATCACAGTGGTGGAATGAAGTGAATGAATGGAAAGATTTATTTCATGAGCAAATTTAAAGGTTCACAAGTGAGGGGATTTGAAATGAAATTATGACAAGGAGTGCTGACTTTAAAGGCTTATAAAGCAACAGGTTATTTTGGTCAGGACCAAAAAATGGCTGAGGCAAAGAGTGACACAGGTTTGTGGCAGAGGAGCAGCACAGAAGCCGCTTGATATCCTACAATTATCTTTTCAATGATTTTAGGGAGTAGAGCTACAAATAACTCATATGGACACAACTTTCTGACTGGATCAAGAAAAATTATTTTTAGTCTGAAAAGTTAGATTTTCAACAGTAACTCAAAATGACACACTTCACTTTTTAAGTTTATACGTATATTTAGTGTCTGCATGAGAATTTTTTTTTCTATTTTACAAACAATTTCCTGACCTGTATCTTAATGTGCATGTGAGTATTTGATTGGAACAAAGGAAAGAGGTCAGGGAAAGAAAGGGAAACTGGGTGTTTCCCATTTACAATTATGTCTAGACTAGTTGGAGGTCCCTATTTATAAAAAAAGAAAAATATAAGTTGTTAAACAACTTTGAATATAAACAGCAAAAGATTATTTTGATTAAGATCCCCTACCTTTATAATGTAAATCAGTGCTGCTATCTGTCTTTTCTTGCACAAAAATAACTAATCCTAAGTGCCAGTCTTTTTATAACTCCTAACACACGCCCAACTAAAACCTTGTGGGCAAAGCTTCTTCTCTCGCTCTCATTCTCCCCACCAACCACACCCATCCATATGCCAACACACATACAAACACCAGCTGCGTTAGCCAACACTGATCAATTACAGATGTAGGCCTGGCTGTTGCTTTTTCACTCTGGCCAAAGAGTCAATTTTTAGAGTTTCTTTTTACTACTCCTCCCATGTTAGCTTCCCAGTTCTATCAGCACCACCTTTCACATGCTATGCAGTTCCAGTTTGATCCCAGAAGACAGTTAAAACTCTCAGAGCAGATTGCAGAATGTTTCTTTGTTCGAATAAATACTTGCCTTATGAGTGTCTGAGTACTTTGTCAAACCACAAAAATGTGAATAAGGGTTTTCCAAGAATGTGCTTGAAGTGGTCAATACAGCATGGGTCAAATTTGAATTAGGTTTTGTCTCGTTTTTGCTCTTGATTTGTGCAAAAATTATGTAGAAAGGGAAATATGAAGGACCAGAGTAACCAAAACACAATATTCACAGATAGGATGAAAAAAAATTCTTAGGGCTAAAACTCAACCAACATTTGAAGTAAAGACAGCTGTACATGCTTGTAAAGAATTTGAAAATTAATCAGATGTTAGTATATTTCAGTGTTAACAAAATTCATAGGAAATAAACATGCCGAGCACAGGAAAATATTTGACCCGCTTTCATTAGCTCAATTTACTGTTACTGTACTCCTGCCTCAACAATTAGGAATTTGATATCTGTACCAGCCTCTCCCAATTAGGTATTGTATTGACAAAAAAATCCTAAATAAGGTGTTAAACTAAGCTGTTTCATGACCATTCATTTAAAACTCACCTTTGTGAATTATAGGTAGCAAATAAAAGTTTTTTTACTGAGGAAAATAGACTAATGCAACTTCTTGTTCCAACATGTTGATGTGTTCCAATTTTAGCATGAAAGCCAATTAGAAGTATTTCAAAGCCTGTTATAACTTGCAGTCACTCTGTCTCTGCATTTGTTGGCACATTTGTACAACAATATATAAGGCACAGAGACATTATACAAGGACCCACATGAAGGCCTCTGATAATTTAACACATGAATTATCATCCTGTGAACTTAAATCTATAACAAAGAGACACTTATAACTTGTGTTGTTTTGGACTGCCACAGTACTGTATTCCTGGCCAACTTCGACATGCCTTATCAAATATAAACCCGTATAATAAGCACCTCTGGAGTGGTCTAATTTGTCTTCAGTTTTCCCTACATCCCACAAGCCTATTGACACGTCTCGCTGTTTTGAGTGTGTACCTCAGACACTGAGCTGAGACCACAGCTGCATGTCTTATTACATTTCCCTGGACAGAATGATCTCACTCAAGGTCAGCGGTGTTTTGCTCCATAGAATCAGATCGTTACTCCACATGCTCTGTGGATCCCTTTGACTCCCAAATCTGATTTAAAGGCTTGTTCCAATATCAGGAAGATGCAATGCCGTCAGAGTTGTAGGTTGTGTTAGTATGATACTTTTGTACATTGTCCTTTAGGGGATTCTATATTTTCACAAACCCTAGGTCATGTTGGTTGCAGAGGATTATTTTTGTCTTGTGGACTGAGTGAAGCTTTGCTGTACCTCTGTGGTCCTTTCCCAGACTTTCTAAATGAAGTGCTTCCTTTTTCTTTCAATATTTAATTGCAGTTATGGTAGCCTATGATTGTTCTGTCGAACAATTAAACCATTGTAGAGACGGAACAGCACTTTCTTTACTCACATATCTAGCAGCCAATCTGCCTCTATAAATAACTGTCGGAGCACACTTTAATATAAAGAAGCATAAAGTGTGACTTATGAGTTTCAGGGTTGCTGGGGGCTGTGCTGGCAGCTTATGGCACCCTGGCTCTTTGCTCCAAAATATTTGAAAGACAGGAGGGAAAGTGCTGACTTACTCACTTGGACCATTGTGTAATAGTTTGCTGCTTTTTAAATGTAGCACATCCAAAGACTTTTTTTTTTAACTTCTTTGCTTCTGAAATATGCCTGACTGCACTTGTGGCTGTAGGTCTTTGTGCCAACTCCACATGAATCAAGTCGCATGTCAAACATTTTGTAATGAAAAAATTCTTGTTTCTCGTTAGAACATCCAATATTTTGTGGTCTCTGTCTATTTCTAAATTTATACGTGTGTATGTGTGTGTGTGTGTCTGTGTCTAAAAAAGGAATATCAGGACACCATATACATATAGATAATATAATATAAAATAATATGATATAATATAATATATCCTTCCATCCATCTTCTGACGATTATCCAAAGTCGAGTCCTGGGGGCAGCAGCCGGAGCAGGGAGGCCCAGACTTTCATCCCCCCAGCCACATGGTCCAGCTCTCTGGGGGGACCCTAAGGCATTCCCAGGCCAGCCTAAAGACATAGTCTCTCCAGCATGTCCTGGGTCTTCCCCGTGGCCTCCTCCTAGATGGACATGCTCGGAATATCTCCCCTTGGAGGCGTCCAGGAGGCATCCTGATCAGATGCCCGCGCCACGTCATCTGACTCCTCTCTATGCGGAGGAGCAGCAACTCTACTCCGAGTTCCTCCCTGATGACAGAACTTCTCAAGGGAGAGTCTTGCCACCCTGTGGAGAAAGCTTATTTTAGACGCTTATAACCGCAATCTCATTCTTTTGGTCACTTGGTCACATAGGTGAGGATAGGAACTTAGATTGACCGGTTCACTGCAGACGCTGCACCAATCCGCCTGTCGATCTCCCACTCCATCCTTCCCTCACTCGTGAACAAGACCCTGAGATACTTAAACTCCTCCACTTGGGGCAGGACCGCTTTCCCGACCCGGAGTGGCCACTCCACCCATTTCCGGTTGATCACCATGGTCTTGGATTTGGAGATGCCGCTTCACATTCGGCTACGAACCGCTCCAGTGAGAGCTGGAGATCATGGCCGAATGAAGCCAACAGAACCACATCACCTACAAAAAGCAGAGACTCAATCCTGTGGCCACCAAACCAGGTCCCCTCGACGCCCTGGCTGCGCCTAGAAATTCTGTCCATAAAAGTTATGAACAGAACCGATGACAAAGGGCAGCCCTGGCGGAGTCCAACTCTCACCGGAAATGGGTCCGACTTACAACCGGCAATGGACACGGGACACGGTTGAATGCTTTCTTAAGATCCACAAAACATATGTCGACTCGTTGGAAAAGCTCCCATGCCCCCTTGAGAACCTTGCTGAGGGTATAGAGCTGGTCGACTGTTCCACGACCAGGACGAAAACCACAGTGCTCCTCCTGAATCCGAGGTTCAACAACCCGAAGAAGGGTGGGTAAACTGAACTGCTATGTGGTGCGTAGCCACAAACAACAGTCAGAACCTGTCCCCCCACCTGGAGGCGGAGGGAGGCTACCAATATGGCAATCAATATTCTGAGCCACACTTTGTCTGGTCCCTCACCTGGGACCTGTTTGCCTTGGGTGACCCTTCCAGGGTCATAAAGCTGCGCAGAATAGAATAGAATAGAATAGAATAGAATAGAATAGAATAGAATAGAATAGAAGAAAAAGAGTACATTTTTGACCCAAAAAAAGTTTGGATGTTATGCTTCGTGCATGTCAGTGTGTGTTTGAATGTATTTATGGCTGTGCAAATTTTTAGGTTATACGTCTCTCATCTGTCTGTTTTGGTCTCAATGACAATGGATGATTTTTAGTTTTCACCAGTTTTGTTTTTTTTCATCTTCCTGGGGAGTCCACTGTCAAAGGCAAAGATTTAAATTTGCTTCAAGTTGCCAGATGTTTGGAGATTTAAAGCAGCATTTGCTCTTGGGGTTGGGTGAAGCTTGCTCAACCATGGTCAGCCTAAGGCTCTGCCAGTCATGGGAGGTCTGACATGGAGACAAATGAGGCAGAAGAGCTTGGAGTTACACAAATTGCTGGGTTCTGTATATCATCTAAGATGTATGATGCAGGGAAGTGTTTATTTTCATCCCTCTCCATTTTATCCAACAGGCTAAACACAGTCATAAACAGCAAAGGGCCAGACTGAGCTTGGGCCGGAGAGCAGTTCCCATAAGCCAGCAGATAGTGTTTTTCATGTTAGCATTCAAGGCCTTTTATTCACCATGACAACTAACTGACGTTAATAGATGAAAGAGATGCTTTGTTATTTGTAACAATGTCCTCAGTAAACAACAGTTTTAGCCACTCTAGGTATTGTCCTCTAAAACCCCACCACACCCCTTTCCTGTACTTTCTAATTTAATTTTTGTTACAACATATTAAAAATCCTCATGACAATTGTGTCTGTTTGTTAGAATCTTTAAGATATAATGATAATTAACCCTCCTACCTGTGACAAATCACACTGGGAAAGACTTCTATCCATCCATCCATCGTCTGACGCTTATCTTGCACTCAGGGTTGTGGGGATACTGGAGCCTACCCCAGCTGTCATCAGGCGAGAGGCAGGGTACACCCTGGGCTGTTTGCCAGTCAATTACAGGGCCACATATACAGACAAACAACCATTCACTCACTCACGGTGTCATGTTTTTGGACTGTGGGAGGACAATAGAGTTCACGGAGGAAATGGGAAAGACTTGTAGTTGATATCAAAGAACTTGCCTTTATAAATGTATTGAAAATAAAAAGTCATACTAAATTACAGACCATGATTTTTAACCCTTTACCTTGTTTATCTATCACAAAATAATAACTTCAAACTTATTTTAGAACATTATTTTTATTTTATTTTAACATTTTGAAATGACCAGAGATTAGGTTTGGCATTGTTTGTGTATATGTGTATGGTGTAATTTTGAATTCAGAATTGTAAATGAATAATCTAATGTGAAAGAGAAGTAGTGGCCTTCAATATGTTGCCTGATTATTATTTTTTTTTAATTTATTTTTATTTTTATCAAAAAAAATGATAAACAAATAAATGAAAAAATAAATAAAAGCAAGTTTATCAGTGGCAGCACGGTGGCGCAATGGTAAGAGCTTCAGCCTCACAGCACAAAGGACCCTGGTTTGATTCCAACAAAGTATCTTTCTGTGTGGAGTTTGCATGTATTCCCTTTGTCTGCGCGGGTTTTCTACGGTTTCCTCCACAGTCCAAAAACATGCAGCAGGTTAATTTGGAAAAAAAATGGGAACATTGCCCCGAATGAGTGAGTTAATGTTGTTTGCCTGTATATGTGGCCCTGCAATTGACTGGTGACCAGTCCAGGGTGTACCCTGCCTCTTGCCCATGACAGCTGGGATAGGGTCCAGCATCTCCCACGACCCTGAGGGCAGGATAAGCAGCAGACGATGGATCAATGGATGGAAGTTTGTCAGTGTTCAGTTCAAGAAATATGTTTTAAATAGACTCACTTAGAAAGCAATATTTTTTTTGTTCTTTTTTTCTGCTGGTAATCTTATAATAAAAGGGCTTTCTCTTTGACCAAAGAAAACGCCCTTTAGTTTCATTGTATTCCAGAGAGTACAAATGTGTCTACGCCAGATATGTATTTCTGAAATTCGTCAAGACACTGTAAAATTATCTGGATGGTTGCAAAGCACAAAAGGCATGGGGACCAAAATTTGATTAGAGGGGGAAATATCCCCTTGAGCAGTATTTATTTGATGTGATTTCTGGAAATGAGATCACAGTAGAATAATTGTAAAAAAAAATTAAAAACAAGTACCTTCACCTCAGTGAGATGTTATGTTATTTGAAGTCCAGTGTTTTGAGAATGTCATCATTTTGATGAGAACTTAGATACATACTTAGTAAGGCATAGCAGTGTGAAGAAATAACCAAACAGTAAACTAGGCTTTTATGTGACTTGTTGTTGGAAAAGTGTCATGCTGAAAATAAACAGTCAGCCTCTCAGTTTTTGAAATTATTCTTTTGTTTCCAGCTGACCAAGCCTTTGGCCCACTTTGGTTCTCCTCCTGCTGCTCTTTGTTTTTGAATGCTACATTTTTATGGCTCTGGCCTAGTATCTGAAGTTAATCTACAGTCCACTGATGTAAAACCTGTGGATCAGTGATTTTAGCATAAAGCCTTACCAGTGACATCATGGGACTTAAACAAGGTGCGAGAAGCACCTGTTCAAAAACCTAAAGTGAATCCCTAGGCCATTTTGAATAGATTACATATATGTTTTCTATGCAGTACTTTTATATTGAAGGACATAGTGTACATGTCTAAGGATGGAGACACATTCAGCAGCAATAACAAATGACTAGACAGTAGCAACAGAACATATAATACTTGGTAAATGTGAGTTTTACTAAAGCAGACTAAACCAGAATACAGCACCAGTGTGTTGTGCAGTGTTTAACTTATTTGAAAAATAAACATTTATAATTGAGTGGGTTTTTTTTTTATTTCTTGTAAATATTTTGCATGCATTGAATTAATATGTTGTCTATTACTACACATAGAGGTCATAACTTCTTGACTTGGTTAAAATGTGGGTCCTGAGACATCTAGACATTCTAGGATTTAGAAGCCTCTTTCTCTGATTTACCCTTCATCAGCCCATCACTCATTATCACTCCTTGTCACAAGCTTTCTCTCCTCTGTTCTCACTATTCAAAGTATTCTGCTTAATGTAATTCCTTGCCTATTTACTCTTCTTCTGTTCTTAAAAAAGAGTTTGAGTGTCAACTGCCGTCTTGGCGTGTGGAATCTAAGGCATTAGGGAAACAGGGAACAACGGCATCCTTCGGCCACGTCGCCTAGTGCATCCCAACACTCTGCTGAGACATTAACTCAAAAAACACGCAGGATATAGCAAAAAAAGAATAGCTGAAGGAGCACAGTCAAACAGTACTTCTCACATATGTGATAGTCAATGTAGAGATGGGTGAGAAATTAAAGTGAAAATCTGAAAAAAACAATTATTAGTGCTTCCATAAAGTAGTTGGGGTCAATAATGAGCAAATCACATGCCCCTCGCACAAAATCTGAATTCAGTTCAAGATGGAGATTCTTTATCATCCTTATTGTGTTGTAGACGACAATGGGCCTTCAAATGAAACACAAATGATTGAAAACGTTATTAGCACTGCTATATAAAGATGTTTTATGGCATGGAAAACTAAGTTGTTGGTGAAACCGCATGATATGGGAATCTAAATCTTTTGTCGTCCCAAAATGCAAAGAATTTGTTTCAAATCCAGAGGTTACTTGAGCTGCTGGTCAGGACTTGCAGTTGAAAATTTTTGTATAGATCCATACAAAAAGAAATCCATGAAAAATTGTTGAAGCTTTTCATCACATGATCAGCATTTAGTGTTTTCTAACCGAGACCTTTTAGGATTTGGTTGCTAACAAGACATCATCCAATACAGGGAGTGCCAGATGGCTGGGTGTCTGTCATAGTCACATTTTGCACTTCCCTACAAATTTTTGTGCATTGCTCTTCATATGACCCATTTAATGACAATCTGTTTCTTTCATCAAGACTAACCAGAAGTCAGACAGAAATCCCAACAAACAACAACATTTCTGTTCTTGCTCTAGAAAAAAATTTAAATAATAAAGAGGCTGATAGGTTTTTGATTATTTTTTTCTCAATTTGCACTCAAATCATCTTTTGGACTGCAAAGGTTTTTTTCATGTTGTTGTTTTCGCCCGCTCTGCACAATAAAGATACTTAACATAGCTCTGTAATTGAACATTAATGTAAGATTTTTGACTGACTTATAAAATAGCATTCTCCATCATCGGGAAGTTTTCGCAAAAACCCTAAATTAGGGAATATTTTTAGGGAGGAATGGTGTTCATCCCTCAAGTAGAGGGTCTCGTACTGCTAAGGTGTAGTGAAGCTGTCCTGGCAGCTTGTGATGACACAATGATCTAGTTACACTTGTTGGTTTTTACTTTACTTCATCACCTGTCTATATAGTTTAGCCTTCGGATTTGATGTAATTGGATCGCTTTCCATCAGTACACATTTGATACTGAATCTAGATCACTGCTTTACGTTAACTACACACAAATTTAGAGTTTTAGCAAATGTGTTCAGCAAATATGACACAGTAATTCAGGACTGACAGTTTAATGCAGTCTCCCTTCTATCCTCTATACACACAACGAGTGCTGTGAGTTGATAACGCTCTCAAATGAGCAATTAATTCTTCTCCAGGGCCGTAAGCATCTCACCAAACCTCAGAATGTATTGACAGCTGTCATGGATCTTGCATATCTTTCTGTGCATTTATGTGGTGGGTGGCGGTAATATATGCGAAACAGACAGTATGAGAATGATTTGGATGCACAATGAAGTCAATGTATTGTACTGTGCTTTGCAATATGAATCACGGCACTCGTCGGCCAGAAAACGGACAGCCTGATTGTCAGTATCACTCTCGCTCTCACTTTTTCCAGAAGGAAATAGTGCAGACGCAGTCCATCTAATCATACACTTTTTCAGACTTAGAGTCAAGGCTCAGGGAAAAGGAAAGAGGTGAGCAGCTTCTCAGTGTACACCCAAACCAGCCAGTTTTGTTTTCCTCAGATGACAGATTGAAGAGGGTTTTGGTTTGACCTGAAACCACGGCCAAACCCCAGTTACTGAATTCTTGCACTATAGCCATTAGCTCACCCTCTCAGAGGATTCCAAATCTCATATTAAGGAATGACATGGAAAGAGTGAGTTATAATCAAATCAGATTCTTGAGGGCAGTAAGGATTTTCATTCAGCATATTAATATAATTTACTGAGTGGTGAGCTGTGTTTTATCTTTCTACCAGTGCTGTCTTTTTACATCCAAATATGACCTTTTATATTGAGGCTCATTAGCGACCATAATATATATAACTATCACTATCAGCATTTATTTTATAACAGTAGTGTTGGGGTTTTGGAAAATAAACTTTTATGTAACGAGTCTAAATCCCACAAAAAAAGATCTTCATAAGTGTGTGTGTGTATCAAGAACTTTGTATATTTATATTGATTCATTTATATAATTATATATATATATATATATATATACACATATCTATATATGTATATATGCACATATATGTGTGTCTGTGTGTGTGTGTGTGTGTGTGTGTGTGTGTGTGTGTGTGTGTGTGTGTGTGTGCGTTATACATATAATTGTGTACACACACACACACGTATGGATATATATATAATGTAATAAACAACAGTCTGGACTTGGTTTTGATTTTCTTTTTCAGAGTAAAGTACAGCAGGACCAAGTATTAAATCAGAGCAACAAAATCTTCCTCTACTGTGCTTTTTTGGACTATAGGTGGGTCTGTGTTCACAATTTGTACACAAATGATGAGTCAATCAGATGGAATGCCAGAGAGAATTTCTCAAAATTTGTAAATACTTAATTTAATTAATCCAAAAAATAACAAAAGTAACGGGCATATTTCCCTTGTCTCACTCAAATTGAAAAACATATAGTGGGCAATTTGTAGCTGTTTCAGTTTGGTGTATCTTGACCTACAGGCCCTGGAAAAGGACAGTGAGATGTCAAGTGCGACTGAAAAACAATTTCTCAACACAATTTATTTTAACAGTGAGAGTGTTCTTGTTGGACTAAGGCTCTCCCTCCCAACTCCCCTTTTCTATGAAGCTTGTGAAAAATGTAAAATATTTGATTGTCCTGTTAGAATACCCTGTGAAGTACAGCAATGATATCCTCTCTGTGCCTCCCACAATGGCTCATGTTGAGTGATGCTTGCCAGCAGATATGTGAGAAAATACTTGTCCGTTTTTTCCATCGAACTTTTCTTTTCATCTGATGCTAAGACCAATACCAGTTTACTTTCCTTGCAGTTCAACTGAGGGAGTGTGGTCTAATGAAGGTTGTATGCGCTCCGATGGAAACATGACATACAGCGTATGTTTGTGTAACCACCTCACCAACTTTGCCATCCTGATGCAAGTGGTTCCCTTAAAGGTATGGCACGATGGCTGCCCTTCAAAGAATATTGAGCACACTGATAACACACAGATAAAAACAGTTTTTCAAATAGGATTTTGGCACTTTGGAAGGCAGTTTAAGTTACAAAATTCAGATATCTAGACTTGCCATATGTATGAAAATAAATACGTCACATACACATTATAAATTATTTAATTGACTTATCCCCTTCATGATGTTGAGTAATTAAAGTCCTTCCTCACGAAACCATAAGAGGTCTGACATAGAAAGCATGCAAACTAAATATATGATTCAACTAATTATGAAAAATATGTAACACTTCCATTGGAATATTTGCTGATAGACAATAATTTCAACCTGAAGTGTATATGTTTAGAAATTATACAGAGTTGATTTCTATGATTTCAAAACAAATTTCCGTGCGTTTCTTTTGAAAAAGATTAAGGAATTACTAACCTATTAATGACACGTCTCTTGCCAAAAAATAAGATGAGATAAGATAAGATAATACTTTATTGATCCCCATAGGGGAAATTCGGGTGTTATAAAGAAGAAAGAAAATAAAATTCCGCAATTTGATTTCACTGTGTATCTCTCTCTCTCTCCCTCTGTCATACACACACACACACACATGCTCAGAAGTATTCCACATGAAATAAATTTCCGGTTTAAAGTTTGTCACTCAAATGGCATGTGAAAATGAAGTTGTATAACGCAACCTTGTCTAACCACCCCCTCGCCAAATGTTTTTTTTTTTTGAGCCAAATCTTGTATGTCACAATAATCATGAATGATGCACATTTCTCAGATTATTCAGATTCAGAAAGTACTTTAGAAGGAACCTTTTAACAACCAATGTATGTGCTTGCGGTGTTTGCACAAACAAACTGCATCAAACTATCTGTAACCTTCGCATGAAAGAATTAAATTGTCTGAGAATTGATAGTTCTTATCTCGAGAAGTCTCTGTCACTGTTACAACATAGGAAACAAGAGAAAATGTTAACACATCACGATAATTATAAGTCATGTGCAGTCTAGCTGACAGTTATTTTGAGAATAGAATAACATCACCTAGTCGGACAAAAAATGCGTTTTCATACTTTGTAATGTTCTGTGGCTCATAATATATCTAAAATGCAAACAGACAGTAGCAGGGTACATTTTAAACATGAATTTGTCATTTCCCTTTTTCTTAAAACTTGAAAACACAGGACAAGTAGCTTCAGAGCATGTTATACAGCAGTAATCTAACTAAAACAAGCACAATCAGAAATACCTTGAATATAAATTGTATTTGCAACGTGGTGTCTTTTGTTATGTATCTTTAATCGTACTCTTCTTTTTGGCCTAGGCTATCTGAGATTAGTTGTAGATTAGCAGTGGTTTACCACACAGCAACCTATTGTGTAAAATCCCCTCTGATGCCTTGGACAATTTAGCATTTGGAGTTTGATTACACGCAGGCCCAGATAGTCACATATTGGTTACACTAGTGGTTCTATGCAGAAGTGCTTTCGACCACCATGGTAAAGTGCAGTTCTCTTGCCACTTCAAGGGACAGTCGTCTTTTCCTCGAGGACCACAGTCGTATTAAAGAGCGACCAAAAACGGCCCCTTTTAAACATCTGGAAATACGTTCTTGCTGTGTTTCCCTCATGCTTATCCTGTGCATGAAAATGACCTGAATTTACATAACTATCAAATCTAGACTCTATTTGTCACCACTGACTTGGTCCAGCCAAGATGTTAATATGTATACTTTATTAATCCCTTGTGGGGAAATTCGTTCTCTGTATTTCACCCATCATGGATGAACCATGAGCAGTTGGCTGCCATCTAGCAGCGCCAGGGGAGCATTTGGGGGTTCCGTGTCTTGCTCAACAACACTTCAACACATGAGGAGGAGGCAGGAATCAAACCAGGAATGTTTGGTTCCAAGGACGATCGCTCTACCTGCTGTACCCACCACACCGCCCCACAAAAGATGTGTCAATAATGTGTCATTGTCAGGAGAACACTGAGATACAATATGTGCTGTCTTAAATTGAGTAGAAGAGGTCATACAGAAGAATTTAAAGAAGTCTATTTGATGCTATACTTCCCCTTAGTCAGTCTCTAATTAGCAGGCTGCCTCATCACTCAGCTGCAAGAGAACATCCCACATATCCCTTTTGGAAGTCCAGGACTCCTCTGCCTTCTTAATAACAAGGCAGATGTGAACACAGTTAATGGAGATTCCAGGCCATAGGCGAAAACCCCAAAATACAGTCAACTTCAAAATCGTATCAATGCACTGGGGTACATGTATATTTGACATCCATCCATACATACATGCATATGTATATACACATACACTATATGTATGTGTTTCTACATGTATGCCCCCTCTGCAGAGAGAGAGAGACAGGATACAAAGTTATGAGCAATGAATGAAAATTAATATGTCAATCTCAAAATCAAAATCTTTGTCAAACTTATTTTTTTACTTTTCATCCTGTAGCTTTTGAAAAATTGTATCAAAAAATATGAACGATGAAAATAGTAAGTCTATTTGGATTGCAGCCTGCCTGAGAAGACACCATCAAAGGCCAAAATTTTATTTATAACTAAAAACAACCTAATCCTGTAGAAATTATTGACTGAATCGAACCAGGAGACAAGAGAGAACTGCTTGCATTTATTTGGATAAAGCACGGTGAAAATACATCAATAATAGTGTACTTCTTGTCTTTGACTACAGCTCACTACCAGCCACCGGGTGGCACTGTCAACCATTGGTTATGTTGGCTGCTCAATTTCCATCTTCTGCCTTGCCATTACTCTGGTCACCTTTGCTGTCTTGTCGTAAGTATCATCAGGCACTCAAAGCAAGTCAAATTTATAAGTGTTTTGTTTCAGTTGGTTGACACCATTTAAATGATCCCCTCTCATATCTTTCAAGGTACTAGATACTCTTTATGTATTTTGTTCAGCGTCCCTTTTATCTACTTATTTTAATTTAGTAAAGTCTATTCTCTGTTTATCTTGACCGCAATCTAGGATTGTTACCCATACAATTAGACTGTGAAGGAAATACTGCTTGTCCTTGAAAATGATTGACAGTGAGTACAAAGACACGTGTCCCTTGGATTCAATTCAAATTGTGGTCATTGCTCAGCATAATGTTGAGCAGGCATTTTGTTTCTGTGTGCGTGTGTGTGTATGTGGGGGGGGGGGGGGTTAACGGTATCACTCAGAGTAAAATTCATATTTAAACACATATTGTGAAGCTTGGCTTCACAATTCTTCCTGTACACTTTTCCATTCATCCTCCCTTTTTGTGATTTATGATGAGAAAGGGGTCAAACCCCTCATATTAAAAGTGACAGCCTTTATGCTCGAGCTGTCCGAGACATTTTTCACTGTCTCTGATGTTATGACTATTGATGGTTGCATAATGTAATACGTTGCTAAGGAGAACTCCTGGTGCTGTGTTCCATGCCCAAACTTGTATTACACAATCTCCCATTTTGTAAAAATATTTGTACATACTCACCTTTGATAGTGTATAATATTACAGAGGCATTTCATTCGATGAAGTAGGCCTCTGTAGGTTTCAGGAGGGGCTCGCAAAATTGAATAATTTAATAAAATATTAATCATTGTATTAGATATCAAGATTGCATCTCATAAGAATGAGCAAAATTGTCATAAAGATACTTCACAGATAAAGTAAACAGTTTTGATGTGTTTTATGGTTTCCATGAATTTCTTAGAAGTCCTTTTCATGACATTAAGTATGGCCGGTAGAATTTACAGGCTTCCTTGCCGGAATTTGTTGAAAGATTGAAGTCAATTTTTTGAATTCCATGTTTCATTGAATCAATCTAGAGGCATTTAGATTAAAGACATACACGCAATGTCTTGTTGTCCCTGCAGGTCTGTGAGTACCATCCGTAACCAACGCTACCACATCCACGCCAACCTGTCCTTTGCCATATTGGTGGCTGAGATCTTGTTGCTCATCAGCGCAAGCTTCAACCCCGGCACGGTAGTTATACAATGAAGCCCTAAAGGCACATTTCTGTTATGAAACCATTATGTCTACATTTGACTATTTTTTCAGCTTAAACAATAGTGTAATGGTGTCCGTGTAGATTAAATTAAAAAAAAGAAAGGCTGATGGGAAGGAAGATACAAACAATATGAAAATGCACTGATAATATGTTAGGGAAAAAATAGGCATTGAAATGTATGACTGTCAGATGGAGACAGATTTTAATGAAAGTTTGATGTTTATCCCTTGGCCCAGCTGCCTTGCAAAGCGATGGCCATCCTTCTTCACTTCTTCTTCCTGAGTGCCTTTGCCTGGATGCTGGTGGAAGGTCTTCACCTTTACAGTATGGTGGTCAAGGTGTTTGGCTCTGAGGGCAGCAAACACTTCTACTACTATGGCATTGGATGGGGTGGGTCTGACCTGATTCAACTTTTACTGTAAACATAACTGTACTATTTTGGAAATGGCCTCACTGGTTAAATAAAGTGCAAGTAAAGGATTTGAACTTGTTGAATAAGTCTGCTTTAAGTTGCATTCCACAGTCACAATTGTTTCTTCTGATCTGAGTGAACCAGAGTTGATGGACAGTTAAAAAGACTGTGGGACACATGGATACTGTCTTTGGCTGCTGGAGAATGCTTAGTTCTTCCGCCACATGCTGAAACCATTAGTGGGGGAAAATGATCCCTTTTTTATTACTTCCTTTCTTCTGGCCAGTGAATTTGTTTCACTTTGTGTGGCCAAATGAAAATGATGTGTTAGGGACATTTCTGACTGGAAGATATGTACCTTAAAAGTAAATTGTAATCAATTGCTTGCTACTTTCACTTATTTTGGGGGGGCAAACTTTCTAGTGATGAAGACTTCATAGAAAATCGTATACAAAAAGATAAAAGTTTAAAAAAAGGATTCATTTATGAGGCCTAAGTCTCACATCTGCACAGTTTCAGTAGTGTTCAGTTGTTATATTCAACATGAATGCAAAAATACCGATGTATGTTGAAAGTCAGGCCATCCTGTCACTGGTAATTCTGACCGGTCCTGAAAATTTGAAATCATTGGCAGCTGAAAATCATTTGAGGACAATTTACTCCAGTTGTCAGAGTTGCAGATCTAAAAAAAAATGTACCGGCCAAGCAGTTTCAGTTTCAGGAAATGATTTTCCTGTTGAAGAATACGAGCAGCTTGATAACAATGTTTTCTGTCCAGAATTCAAAATTAGATTTACAGACAATTTGTCTTTTATTGTTGTTTTGGTTGTCTGTGGAGGTTCTCAGCCATCCAGGTCATGATGAATTCTTGTCATAATCTTGTCATGGCAACTGGACTTGAATTTCTTCTCTTGAAGACGTTTCACCCCTCATCCAAGAGACTTCTTCAGTTCCAATGACCTGTGAGGAGTTTCTGAATATAACTACCAGTGTTTTGGGCGGGTCTGGGTTATGGTGGCTCCTTATGTAAATGTAGGAGTTGACTGGCAGAAGCTAGGTCTAAGGGGGGGTTGTTATGCTAATGGGGGTGTCGTTCGTTTGGGACAAGAGAGAAACTTTTGTGGAATTACCTCGATTGAATGTGAAAAGGTAAAGCTAAACAAAGGAGTGAACATGAAATGAGGCCCATGTGGAAGTGACCAGGGGCTGGTTCTGATGTCGGATCTTTCTTGGTTGTTTGAATACGGGCCCGGTCGATGTGTGCAAATCCGTCTTGGTATCGATCCCAGTACGGCGTTATATGTTTGTGAAAGGTTGTGTCTATTTTCGACAAAGATGGCTTCTTTGACTCCTCTCCCAAACCATCTATCTTCTCTGGCCAGAATATGGACATCCAACGAAAGTTGCTCTTTTGTCCCCAACAACCGACACATCCATTAGCATAACAACCCCCCTGAGACCTAGTTTCTGCCGATCAACTCCTACAATTGCATGGTGAACCATCATAACCTAGACCCGCCCCAAACCCTGGCAGATATATTCAGAAACTCCCCACAGGTCATTAGAACTGAAGAAGCTTCTTGGATGAGGGGTGAAACGTCTTCAAGAGAAGAAATTCAAGTCCAGTTGCCACGACAAGAAGATTAGGACAAGAATGTTTGTTTTGCTCTTTATCAGGCTCTCCACTGGTGATCTGTGTGGTGTCTGTTACATCAGCTCTGGGCAGTTACGGTGAAGATGACAAGTATGTATCATGCTAAGAGAAATAAATCTTTCATGGGGTTATATTGAATAGGTTTTAATCCATCAAAGCTTGGTGGCATTGCTTATGAATGACATCACATCTGGGAAAAAAACTGAGCTGGCCACGGTTACTGTCACTCACAAGCCATTTAGCAGTAACAACATGTGTCATTTTGCATTTAAATTACACCATTGTTTTTCTTCAAAGGGGGACATAATGTGTTGTGTTTTTTTTTCTCGTTTCTCCTTGCTTTCTCAGCTGCTGGCTTTCACTGAAGACTGGAGCCATCTGGGCTTTTGTGGCACCAGCTCTGTTTGTCATTGTGGTGAGAAACGTGCACTTGCAAATGTCATACTTTTAGAGTTCCCAATTAATTGTTACCAACTGAACTTTCATTCATTGAAAGTTTAGGTTTTTATCAACTAAAAATGGGTCCAGTTAGCAATTTCCATAGCTTAATCAATCTATCTAAGTCCCTCAGCCAAGATCATATTTTTTTCCAGATGAGTTATACTGATGTATATGTTGGCTGAAATTTAAAACCTGAAAGAGTTATATTTTTTGTTTTTTTGATCTATTTATCTGATCATTTAGTTCTCAGTATAATTCCAGTGGGTATGCAGCTGAAGAGAGACATTCTTTGGCCACTGAGACTTGATTGCATATCTGCTGTGATGTCACCGTGAGGAAGCCAACCTTTAGATTTAGATACTGAAGAGCTGAGATGTTTTTAAAATATACTGTTAACCAACCAAAATCCATCATCTCCCAAATATGTAAATACTGGCGCTAACAGTTAAATTCTAACATGTTTTTGACATATTATATATGATATTTTGCAGTGTCAGTCCCACAATACATTTTTATCATCAACTTGTTTATTTCCAGCTAAAATGTAATGTCTTCCTGATTTCCGATTGGTCAACATTGGATTCTTTCCCATAGTATTGTTATCTGAACCAGAAATCCAATATTAGTATTGATCTAATATATTCTGCATGCACTTTATGTAAATAACATGATTTCCTCTCACCGGCAGGTAAACATTGGCATTCTGATATCAGTCACCAGAATTATCTCTCGTATCAGTGGAGAAAATTACAAAGTTCACGGAGATGCCAATGTAGTCAAGTAAGTTGATTTAATAATTAAATACTGCCATCTTATGTAATAAAAGCTAATCAAACAAGCATGCTGTATTGCGTGTTTTGTTTTAAGGCTGACTGCAAAGGCTGTGGCTGTTCTCCTGCCTATATTGGGCATCTCCTGGATCTTTGGCGTTTTAGCTGTTAACACACACTCCTTACCATTCCTGTACATCTTTGCAATTTTCAACTCATTGCAGGTAAGATCATATCTTAAAAATCTTAAAAATATTTTTGTCTTCAAAATGCATTTGTGGATTAAATTTACAATTTCTCATTTCGCTAGGGTTTCTTTGTCTTCTTGTTTCACTGCCTTCTCAACTCTGAGGTACGGCACTTAAATCCACATAATAATAATGATAATCATAATAATGATAATGATGATGACAATAAGAATGCTGCAGTAGTAATAGTAGTATAATTGTACCTTTCTTTCTTTCCTTCTTTCTTCATCTATTTATTCATGTTTGTATTTATTTATTTATTCCATCACATAATGTAAAAGTTTACCAGCACAATTCCAATGCTCTACCTATTTGGAATATTTTTTCAGGTCAGAGCTGCTTTCAAGCACAAAACCAAGGTGTGGTCTCTTACCAGCAGCTCCATCCGAAACATCAATGTGAAGCCTTTCAACTCCGACATCGTGAGTGTCTTTGTGAAAGAGGGGACGGACCAGAGATCTTCAGCTCTCTACTGCCTATGCCGAACATTGTCCTCTCTGTTTCGCAGATGAATGGAAATAAAGAGGGTGTAACTCCCACAAAGATGAACACATGGGACAAGAGCACCAACTCAGCCAATCGGATTGACCTTTCCGCCGTGTAGAAAGTCAACAGGTATCTTTGTGGATGGAGAATGCTGCTAAAACATGTTGTATTCCCTGAAACAGGGGCAAAGTTTTCTGATAAGAAGATCAGTGAGATGTGATTCCAGGTCTAACTATGACACTTTGTATGTCAGAGTGTCTGGTGTTCTGGCTCATGGTTTCCATTGCAATGGATTATTGTTTGGCAGTATTTATTTAAATGACAGAGGCATGTTTTGACTTCAAAGCTTTTCTCCTAAATAAAGAGAATCCACCTGGTTCAACTGACACACACATGATAAAACTACTTTTTTAGATAATGTGTGTTTGCAGGGTATGATTGATAAGAAATAGGTGATCTTTGATCACGAAAGACCAAGGAAAGCTCTTTAATTTCCTAGATGCATGCCCTCAAAACAAAAGGTTCTTTCAGTTACTTTTCTCCAGTTTACCAAATAACAGCATCCAGAGAAAAAGGCAAATAGTTAACAGTGGATAATGTAGCAATAAAATAAACCCTGTATAATTCTGTATTTATTTATTTTTTATTCTGAGTTTGATTTCATAAGTGTCACCATTCAACTATAGATATCTTAGCATGTGTTTTTTTTCTTTTTCTTGTACATCTATTGTACTCAAAATTGAACTGACTGGTATTTTGCTGTACCTCACATCTTAGTAAGAAGCATTGCATATGATTTCTGAAGAACATTGAAGACCGGTTTGTTTTAGACATAGTTCTGTGAATTTTTACTATGTCATTAGAAAGTTGGAGAGTCAAATTTAATTCATATTCATATTATACTGTACATGAAAATGTAAATGTTCTACAATAGAGTGTCGCGATAATGTGGTTGGTTTATTTTTTAACATACTGTGAGAATGGAGGGAGATTGGCATATTTTAAAATGTCATTGATCTTACACTGTACCAACATTAGGGCTCTTAAAAAACAGAATTTACTGTAAGAAACTGAACACATTTTTCAAGTTGGTTTTAAATCTATAGGTATTTCAAAACTTGTATTTTGGTTGCTTTTTCTGATGGTACTATAGTTTTTGCTTACAAATTCCTTTATTAAAAATATGTATGACATGAATTGGTGTCATAACTATCACATACCAAACATGACTGTAAGCATCTTGTTTAAAAATGTTATTATATCTTTCTCCTGCTCTTTGTGGATGACCATGCATACATGTCATTTACACTTTTGCTCACTCAAAGCAGGTTACACTCTTCATCTCTCATGGTCAGGGACCATCAAAAAAAACTTCAGCTATGCTGCAGGGCTGACCAATAAATTGAAATGTATTGGATATGGATTAAGTGTGATAAGTGATTGTTGTTTTTATTTTCAAATATCACAAAATGTAATCTGAGCCTTAATCAATACATGGATCCTTGTCAATATTTAGTTAAACATTACATTTTTCCACCAACGTCCATTGCACTTCATAACATAAAGCTGCTGAATTGTAAATTGCCAGTTCAAAGCTAGTGTGATGAATAAGTTAGAATTCAGAGGCCTTAACTCTCTGAACTACCATCCTGAATTAGATTTAATATATTCTTATTTCTTAGACTTCCTTCCCTGAACTTTTGTAGATACACTGTAGACAAACCCTCAATAAAATGATCTGTGTTCCACAAGCAAGCCCACTAAAAAAACTAGTCTCATACATCCAGGTACTTCAACCATATGGATTATATTATAGTATAATAAGAGATATATAGGATAGTATAATTGTTATGATGTAAATTTGGAATAATGGTAATATTTTGTAAAACCAAACAATTTGATGACGAATGAATTGTTGAATTGAGAGGTGTTCCTGATCATGTCAAGAGAATTCTTATCAAAACACAGCCTCCGCAGAGGCATTCCTCTGTCATTATCAATTCATGATATTCCAACAGTACTTTGATACTTTTTAGAGATAAAGTATATATGACAGGTTAGAGTACTGCTACTGAAATGACGGGTGATTACAGATGGAAAATGAATTCACAAAAATAACCACTTTGCTGCAACGCAATATCAATGTGTAATACATCAGTGCTCGTAAGTAATGATTTTAAGAAAGTTTAGGTGGTCTTTCAGAAAATTAAAATCTTCTCCATATACTACTATGCCAATTACAATATATGTAATAAAAAAAAAAACTGAGGACAAAGACTTCTTCAAATTTATTATTCCACATCTATGAGAAGATTTTATTGACTGTGAGAATAAGAAAGAGTGATAAAATTATTTATACACATCAAATTCAATAGCAATTGGGAAAATTATTTGTTTACAAATTGTGTACAAATTATTATAATTATTGTAATTTTTCAAGAGAAACATGGATGCGCATCTAATTATGTTTATGTTCAAGGTAACCAATAGGCTTTAAATGGAAAACATCGGTGTTATGATGTTATCAAGATAAAACTGTTACGTAACATCAGTGACTGTTTTTCCACGCACAGCAAGCCCCACACTACTTCACTCTGAAAGCGACGTCACAACTCCAACTTGTAATATAGGTATATAGGCATGGTTTTAAACGTCGATGTAAAATAAACATCCACATCTTCGGAATACTCGTCTGTCAATGGGGGCTCTTCAAAATGTAACATATAAGACATGTTTGAGCACATTTTTTAAACTAATTTAGCTTTGTACAAGATGTCCATGAAGGCACCGCGACCCAACAGCTGGCAGTCTGTCTGCGCATGCTCCCTGTGAACTGATCAGAGGGCTGCTAACGAAAAAGGTGAGGAGCACAGTCATATATAAACTCCGGCTGAACATAAACAATGAACTACACTGTTGCTTCGCGCTCAGTTTAACAGCTGCTACAAGAGGAGCGTTGCCTAATCCGAGTACGTTACCATCGTTAATCAAGCATAGTGGATCGCGAATACTCTGTTTACATGCCTTTGTTTACAACATTATTCACGTTTTGTCGTATTTTGGGCTAAAACCCTTGTGCGGTTGTAACCGTATGTAATTGTAATTTTAAAGCTTTCTCGTTCCAGAACACCGTTTCTCATCGACAAGATGAGATTTAGCCGCGCAGGGGAAATGTCTTGGAATTGTGCACATGGAAAATAAGCCCCGTGAACCTGCTTGGATTCTTAATCGTGTTTAGTGTATTATCCATGGAGTCTGTTGGGAAGTTTGAGTTCAACAGGAAAGACTTGATTGGTCACGGTGCCTTTGCAGTTGTGTTCAAAGGACGGCATAAAGAGGTAACTTTTGTATTTCTTCACATTTTGTTTTAGGCCCTCTGTTAACAAGGCTGGTGTGTGGCGTTACTTACTTAACTATTTATTTTGCCGTCAAAGAAACATGAATGGGAAGTCGCTGTTAAGTGTATCAACAAGAAGAACCTGGCGAAGTCACAGGCTCTGCTTGGCAAGGAAATAAAAATACTGAAGGTAAAGAATGCATATTTATTGACATCAGAATGCATTATTTGTCAGTGTTGGTGTTAATTAAACGTTATGATATTTACCCCCTCCATCTAGGAGCTCAAGCATGAGAATATTGTGCGCCTGTTGGACTACCAGGTATGGATAGATTGTCTCTCATTCAATTTATGCACACACAATCACAGGCTATAAAATAGTTACAGTATCACCCCACAATTAACCCTCATGACACCTCTCTCAAATGTTGACATGTTGCAGAAATGTGAAACATTGCCCTGATGTCATCAAGTTAACAGTTGGACATTGTGGTGTCTTTCAGGCATCAGTGAGCTTTGATAGTAGATCATAGGCCGACACTGAATCTCTTGACTTAAACGATTGTCACACATTATTTTCACCATTAACGATTTGCGCGGCTTTGAGTTTGCGTGAACGAATGAGCTTCTCACCTTGCTGGCACCTGTCAGCAGCCAGAAACGGGAGAGCTAATCTGTATTTCTGACAGATGGCCAGGATGCAGACCGCTAAACAATTGCTTATTAAACACAGCAGTATGTCGTCTTAAATCAGAGACAGAACAGCATGCAGGACCAATGACTTGAGATTAAACACTGAAACTCCAGGTCAGGCGCCACTGCTCAAGACAGCACCACTTGCTCACTTTGGTTTGTGCTGCAGCATGTCTTATTTCGCTATTTGTCAAAACATATAATTGCAATAATTCAAATGATGAAAAGCACTTCATTAAAGTTTTCAGAAGTAGCAAGCTGTCCTCTCATCCCTCTAGTTTTTAATTCCCCTCAGTGTCACATGGGACTGACACCTTAAACATCTTAAATTTTTCCATGTCATCTCACCACCCCACTGTGCCATTTTTAGTAGCAATCGACTTGGATGCCAGAATGGTCTCCACTTTTAGGCCCTTGAGCAAGTTGTTTTTAGTTTGTCCAAGTATTGTTGGTGAAGGGCCAAATGTTTCATCTCATTTTAAGAACCAAGTTCTTATCTTTAGCTGATGACCCAGTGTTAAGGCACTGTTGATTACTGGTATTAAATTAAAATGTTTTACTTGACATACATTTTAATCATTAATCGTCAATGGATAAAGGAGTTAATGGAATTTGTTGCCGTTATCTCCCCTTTGCTACTGACAATTTTTCAATCTGTTTCGGTGCTTTTCACAGGAAATGGGTGGATGTATTTATTTGGTAATGGAGGTAAGTTGTCGTCTAGAAATGTGGACCTCTGTTATGGAACTGCATTCACAGTCCCATTGAGGCCTGTCCTTCTCTCTGTTTCAGTACTGCAATGGGGGTGACCTGGCAGAGTATCTCCAATGTAAGAACATTGTAACACAACTTAATACCGCTTATACAATATCTCACTATTGTAAAGTTTTCCACTTCACCTTTGGTCACTGTGAGCTGATGACATTCTCAACACACCTTGCTGATGTAAGTCAGGATTAACTTGCTTACTTGAAAGAAAGCATGTTTGGAGTGGTTCAATATGGTTCTGCTGGGTCAGTGTGGCTTTTAAGAGGCTTAACAAAGTTTTTCAGTTTTCAGATGAAATTATAGGATTTTTACCGGCAGAAACAGTCTGTCATACCAGTTGTATTATCCCTACAGGTCATTGGTTAAATTCTTACAAATTCCCCAAAGTAATGAATCCAGATAGAATTAAATCAGTTCAGTAGTTTTCTCATTTTTCTTATATAGAGGATTATATTGACCAAAACAAATTGAGCAGGCATTAAAACTCTCTTACCATATGCTATCTGATTTCACAGTGTTGAAATTACTAGGATGGTTACTATTGATCCTAAATAAGTACTAATTGTCATCACCGGTGTTGATGTTTCTGTTTAGAAACTGGCATCGTCTATTTCGGCCACTGTGTCAGCATCTTATTTTGTAGACTTGCCTGTTTTGTGTCCCTGCCAGGAGGCGTATCCAGCTATTTGCAGCTAGCCACACATTCACGTTTGCTCACGGGGCACCCACATGATCCGATCCATCTGTCACACTCTTAGCCCTATTATCTGATGGAATAACACTGCAGCTAGAAGTACTGGAATCTCTGGGAAGGGGGTGTCCTGAGAGCCTTTACCTCATTATTCAAATGAAATTGTAAACAAAGTTCTTTTCCAAAATTGTGTGAGCAGTGACTGATGTGATGTAAGAACATGACATTAAATCACTCCTTCATGGCAGCATGTGAGAAAACAAATTTAAGTAAATCTTAAGCAGGAACTGTATGGGTCACTGTGTTGTTTATTGCTTAGTCATTGATTTGGGCAATAAAAACTGTGGATCAGCTGAAATGTCCTTGTTTTGAGGGGAAATACTTATTATGGTTAGAGTCTTCAGGAAAAAAATGTAAAAATCTGGATGCAGGCTATATATCCTGTATTTTTAAACTTTGTAAACTTGGTTTACTGTATCAGAGTAAGTGAATATATAATTATCCACTTTGTAACCATTATAATAATTAAGTGAGTCGAATAGGTCAATCACTAACATCTGTTGTTTATATTGCCAAAACTTACAGTACAAACATGCTGCGTTAGATGCAATGGAAATGTAGCATTTTTTGAAATGCAGTATTTGTTAAAGAGCTGTGGGTGAAATCCATTAAGAGCACAACTTTTTGGGCTCTAGAATATTTTTTTTCATAAGTAATGAAAATAACTTTCAAAACCAAATAATTGGGGTTGTTTGTAACATTGCAAGAGTGGACATCTGTTTTCACTCAACTGCTAATAAAAAATACTCCAATTCCATCATAGTAAAAAAAATGTATGCTTATATTATTCATTAGTCATCACATTATTGGTAAACTGTGAAATATATTGAATAACTTACACCACATAGTTAGATTTAAGTCAGCTAATTCATCAAACTGTTTCAAAATTTCAAGCTGAAGTCCTCAAACCTTCAATGTTGCTCAAACAAGATAACCAATCTTAAATTTCGGGCTGGTGGTGTTATTTTTAAATGATCAAATCATTAATTCTATGAAGAATTGTTTATCATTTTTAAAATGGTGGACAATTTCTAATTTCACCTCATCATGTGTCTCTAAAGAACATACCAACCTTTCAACACAACTTGTTTCTGTTTCATCTTCTTTTCCCCCCAACCCTCAGGTAAGGGGACACTGAGTGAAGACACCATCCGTGTATTTGTACAGCAGATAGCTCAGGCCATGACAGTTCTGCAGAGCAAAGGCATACTCCACAGGGACCTTAAACCACAGAACATCCTGCTCTGTCATCCAGAGGGGCGCAAGTCCAGTTCTATCAACACCTCCATCAAGATTGGTAAAAACTTGAGATAGACAAGAATAACTGAATGTCACTGACTTGTCAACATGGACTGCAGTTACTATAGCTTTTTCCGCAAAAAAGACCATTTTTATATAATCGGCCTGAGATTATACCTGAATATTCCATATATATTTTTCCTCACTTTCCACAAAGCACAGTCCTTCCTTAATTAAACGGTCCCAACCATAATGCTGGAAATGCTGCCATCCATTAAAGGCTTTGGGACTCCTTTTTAATAGCAGCCATCATCTTTTGCTTAGCAAATACTGCTCTGTCAAAGGTAGCCCTGTGAATCATCAAGCTGTTTGCTAAATGTGTAACAAAATGTTGAAAATCTGATGTAAGAGTGAAATACACCATGTGTTCCTTAAATCATTGTTGATCAAAATTGTGCAAATATAACATCATTCAGATTAGGATAACCCAAAAATACTGTGAATATGACTTGCTCTCTAATTGAGCAAATTATCTTGAGAGGATTAATAAATTAAAAAGAAAATTGTTCACTGAATTTGTATCAATTAAAAAGAGACAGGTCATTTGAAGGATACATAACATACTTATTTATGCACACACTTCACCATTTTGTTTCCTCACTGTCCTCTTACCATCCAGCTGACTTTGGGTTTGCGCGACATCTTCAAACAAACACTATGGCAGCAACACTGTGCGGGTCTCCCATGTACATGGTGAGTTTCGCACCTCTTAAGTTTTCTGTGTGAACAATGCCATTATGTCATCATGTCTCTAATCTTTAAACGGTGTTGACATAGGCTCCTGAGGTCATCATGTCCCAGAACTATGATGCTAAAGCAGATTTGTGGAGTATCGGCACTATTGTCTACCAGTGTCTGACTGGAAAAGCACCTTTTCATGTGAGTAACATCTATAATTATTCATGTTTGCAACCTCAAATGACTAACTAATTCAATGTAATTAGTAATTTACAAAAGTGTTCACTAAGGCTGCTTATGCAAACACTTGTGGAATTTTGTAAGGCACCAAGTTCCTAGAAAGGGGTATCTTATCACTGTCAACACAAAACTGGACATGATACATCCTTTGCACAACAACATGATACACCCATCTATTAAAAGCAACCAAGGCTCACGTTTAGTTATTAGAAAAGGATGGAACACCTTGAATACGTATTGGGAAAGAGTCATGTTTACTGATAGGGGCATGCAAAAGCTGGCTTTGTGCTTTTTCTCTGAAACAAGAGTAAATATTGTTTCATAACCCTTGGTATTACTTTCCGTCTTTCACGTGTTTGCTCTTGTGAGAATTCTATTTGCATATTGTGTAATCTTTCATTTATGCAATACTATGTGAAGATCATATGTATTACCTTTCAAAACTCACATTATTCCATTGCATTAAAGTGAAGGAACATCCTATCTGTACCTTTGTAAGTTAACATTCATGCCAACTTGTTTTCCTACAGACTGAGAGTGAAGATTATCTTTTTTCTGCCAGAGATATCAGAGAGTTAAGAAAAGTCTGAGGTCATTGTGAGTTCCACTGATAATGAAAGTGGCACTTAGCTGGCATTGCTTAAAATTCCACTTTGAAACTTAAATCAGAAATCTGTGATCAAGATTGAAGTGTAACCATCAAATGCCTCATGTTTAGAATTTATGTACTCTGGCACAACTCATATTTCTGTTTATGAAGGAAAATGAAGAGTCAAAAAGTTGTCATTACTTATTCAGTTAAATAAAGGTCAAGATACACATTGCATTTGAATATTAGCTTTTTTAAGCCATCTTCAATTTGCCAAGAAATTATTGAAATAATTAGCAAGGAATGCTTGAAGTAGTTAAAAAATCAATGAATGCAATAAGCAAAAAGCCACAGAAAATACAAACAAATGATTAAATCTACAAAAATATCAATAATGAACAGAAAGGCCATGCTTACTTTTGCCATAACTATTATCGCATGTAAAAGTAATGGTGATTTCTAAACTACACACGTGTTTGTCTCTTAATGGGGGTGTATGTGTTTGTCAATCTATCTCCATACCTACTCATGTTTGTGTTGGGTGTTTGTGCAGGCCAGCACACCACAGGAGCTGCGGCTCTTCTATGAATGTAACCGGACCCTTGTTCCCAAGTTAGTGCACCTAAGCACCCAGACTCCACACACACACACACACACACACACACACACACACACACACACAGTATGTAGACACTTGATGTGATAATAAATTAAGGCCAGTGTATGTTCATAGAAAAACCAGTTAAATTAATCTCATGTTTGTGCATTACAGAGCAACACCAAAATAGTTCTTGCACTAAAGAAATTGATTCAGGCACCCATTAAAACTGATTACCTAGAACATCAGCCACTTGCTGTCTAATTGAGTCATATGGCAGAAGAGGAAAGATTTAGAATTTTTTTGTTCTGTACTGCCTTTGTGGGCCCGAAATAAAATGCACAAAGAATAGAAGAACAGAATAGTCGACTTTTTACCCTGACATCTTCAAATGTAATTTCCCAGCTGGTGTATGCCCCTTGGCCACTCTTATCTTTTCCAAAGTTAAAGCCAGTGATAAACTTCCTGAGTTGGTGCATGAGGAGACATGGTTTGTTTATTCCTCGTTGTTCTATTTTTAACTTACTTTGTGCTGCCAGCCAGTGGCCTGGCCTATCATTTTCCACATGACCCACATAGCACAGTAGACACAAGAACACAGTCTGCAATGACTCTGAGTATCATGATGCCTCAAAGTTTTGCACCAAAGATATAAACTAGTCTACAATTATATTATACTGTTATGAAATGCAGTTGACCTAAATATTGTCTTTTACCACCACAGTAACATTATCAACAACATAAAACCCATGATGATATGTTGTGTTTGGCACAGAAAACTGCATAACTTATGAGCCCAAAAATGGTAGTTTGCTGAGTGCCTTATAAGATTCACTAGCAATTCTTTTGGGAAACAGTTGTTTTTGTTCATTAATATAACTGTGAACGCCAGCTATTCTTTCATGAAATGTTCTGTTTCGAAAAGAGTCATTTGAGTACCACTGCAAGTCACTTACAAAGTCTTGTAAAATCTTCACATTTGATCCCATCTGAATTAAATTCAGATTTTGTGTCTCTCTTTATGATCTATTTTGGCATCTATTCATAATATAAACTGTCTTGGGATTTGACCTTGTTGTTTTTCCCATGATTTGTTTTGAGCAAAGTTGTGTAACCTAAGCTAATTTCCAAGTAAAAAATACCTGCATCTTTCTGCAGCATTCCCAAGGAAACATCACGTAATTTAAAACATCTACTGTTGGGACTTCTTCAAAGAAATCACAAGGATCGGATCGGCTTTGGTAAACTTATCCCGTAAACGACCAATATATTTTCATAAATACGTTTTTTCAACTCTCTTACGATCCCATCATCACATTCACAGATGAATTTTTCCATCATCCTTTTCTGAACACAAGCTCATCCACAAAAAAAAGTATGTACTTCACCCTGATTAATTTCGTATATCTTATAAACCTGCTATAACTTCTCTCCCTCATTGAGCACCCTTATATTTTAAACAGGCTCTTCAACACCTCTGTTCTCCTACCCCAGTTCAGCCTCAGCAAGCTCATCTAGCAGTTCCTCCACATCCCATCTGGCTAGCCCTAAAGTATGTACACTGTCCTTTTGACCAGATAAATAAGTACATGTTTGGATGTTTTTCAATTATTTTCCTTCTACATGTAAAACTTAATTTATTTAATTTTGAGTTTTCTTTCAGTGAAATCTTTTCAAGTGGTTAATTTATGCTTTCAGCATTCCTGTAGAGAGACACACAGGCCTCAGCCCACACAGCACACTCCTGCCTTCCAACTCACAGAAATAGCAAATCAAGACAGCAAGAATGGCTCAACTTACACAGAGGACTATGTTATGGTACCTGCTCCGTTTCCCTGTAAGAGCTCACACTACATAGCACCACAATGATCAATTATTAATCGATATCAGTGTATCAGACAGGTAGCTAGGTTTTCAAAGGCATGTTTTCTCATAATTTAATGCACTGTAGATGAGCACATGTGTGAAGAAGTTGGATCACCAATTGACAGTTGCCTGATCTACAGTGGGTGAGTTTAAACTGCCGTTGGGTGATTTACAACAAATATAAAAACTTTATTTGAGTTTCAGGGGATTTAGTAAGTAAGAAACAGGTACAAATAAAAGTTTCTTTAAGACAAATTGTTTGTGTTTGATATTTACAAATGACAAAAATATAGTCATTCTCAGCATTAGCTTATGATGACAAAGCTAACGGTTGTCTTCTTTATTGTCTCTTAAGAAGCTCACTAATAACTGAGAAAGGCCAAGGTGCTGAAGGAAAGACATCGCCCCCTTCTCCCCCACTACACTGTCCATTTAAGCCAGTAAGGTAAGATACATTTTGGATAGTGTTTTAAAGTACATACTGTGGATGTTTGTGAGAATGAGAAACATTAATTGTGAAACAATTTTGTGAGAACCTTAGAATTGGCATTTTAAAATGAATTTGTGTGTACACTAAGGCCATACCTTTCTATTTCACCCATACAGAAAACCTTTTGAATTTGTCAGCAGTAACCACAGCCAGTCAGAGCCAATTCCTGTGCCAACTCAGATCCAGAACTACCAGCGTATGGAGCAGAACCTGCCACCTGTAGGCTTGAATGGTTCCACTCGGTATGTACAGTACACCTTCACTCCAGGCTTATCTCCTCACCTATCATAAAGTAGGGTGTCACATTTCAAACTGTTCCTAACATTTCTCAGGGTAGGACTCTACAGTGCTGACAGTAGCGCTGAAAGTTCCCCACAAAATGAAATATGTCGAACTCAAGCTCCAGGCTCAGCAAAACTCTTAGCAAAGTTCACAACTCAAGGAGTGCAACCTCAGCTCTCCCCTCAAGGTAGGCATCAACCTGTTCTGTCTAGTCTTGTATAGAGAACTAAGATCTCTGCTCAGACCCAAAAGGACCCTTGGCAGGCTGTGTTTCTATCTCTAACATTGTGGGCTCAATCGATATTTGAAGATTTAGTATTCACAGTATTTTTCTTCATACTTACAAACTGATGTTATACCTGAGTTGGATCGATTGCGAGCACCAGCTGCCCCTCTCTTTGCTTATTCTTAGCCCAATTGTTTTTGTTTTCCGTCTTTACTGTTTGATTATCAAATCTGCCAAACTACATGTTTTTCAATGTTCTATAAAGTTATCTGTTTTATGAATATGTATATAGTTTTATTTATATATATATATATATGTGTGTGTGTGTGTGTGTGTGTGTGTGTGTGTGTGTGTGTGTGTGTGTGTATACAACCAGTGATGTTGTGTGTGTGTGTGTGTGTGTGTGTGTGTGTGTGTGTGTGTGTGTGTGTGTGTGTGTGTGTGTGTGTGTGTATTCGTGTGAGATTCAGCGCGTAAGAACCGACTGAGTGCTTCGACTTCTGGCTTCGCGTCTTCGTTCC